>JBBPJP010001108.1:0-10627 GCA_038088775.1 Boletus barrowsii
CACGTCGACGCCCTTGCCCTCGCCCTTGCCCTCGCCTGGCTCCTCCTCCAACCCAATAAACGTGGACTGCCTTGCCACTCCCCCTACTCCCACTCGTCCCACCACTCGATGCTTCACATGCAACGAGCTAGGGCATATTTGCGCTGATTGCGGCCACTACATGTGTCTCCTCTGTCGTACCACCGCTCCCGGCCATATCCAGGCCTTCTGTCCTCGTTGTCAATATCTCCTTTGCGGAGAAATGGGTCACTCGGACTCGTTTTGCCCTATTCACCGCAACCCTTTGGACGATGTGGACTTCACCGACTACAAAGTAAATGAGGGAGACGAAGGAGTGTAGGGGTCTCACAGGTGCTTCGACCGTACAACGGGGGTAATGTTACGGTCTACGAAGGGGGTAGTCATTTTTCCCTCACTTTTCTTTAACTCTTTCGCTCGCCTTTCCTAGTCTCGCTCTATCGTCACCATACGTGGTTGTATTTGTAGTGGAGTCATCCTCCACACTACCAGATACGTTCTCTCGATCTATTTCCCTTTATGTCTCACACGGCGCCCCGCTCATACCCTTTAGTCTTTCATTCCGCTTCCATCCGCAGTTGTTCCTTCAGACTTCTCACTGCGGACTGCGCCTTACTGCACATCTCTTTTATATTTCATATTCTTCCGTAGTCACTGCGGACTACGCTTTACTGTGCATGCTGCGCACCGCAGTATTATGACTCGTATGCTGCGCATACTTATCTCGCACGGACCAGGGGCCTACCGTATATATAGTCTCGTACTTTCCGCCTGTATTTTCCCTTAAGCTAGTTCTACGCAATATAGCATTATTCTAGTGACCTTCGAGTCTAGTGAGCCTCTTCAGGTACCTAGATAGAAGAGACCCGCCAAGTCTTCACATCGTCTCGAAGATAGGCCTCAGACCTCAGAGCTCCTCGTCCCTCTTCACTCTTTCATCCTATGTTCTTTAACCCGTATCGCAGCACGCTTTGTCACCACTACACTGTGCGTTACAATTGCTCATAAATCTGCACCTAGCCTGGCAAAGCTTATCTACAGATACATCAAATGCTCTACCTATCCCTTCAAAGCCAATGGCAATGCTATCCTGGTGAGTCTTACATGCTCACATAAAAGGATTCTGGACATATTGATGATGTTCCTCACCATTCACATGTAGCAAGGATCTAACCTGTCATGGCTTGGAAATGGCATTAATGTCATTCCTCAAGAATTCCCTTGTGACTTTCCTCGACAATCTCCTCTTCAACTTTTTGCGTTCTCCCATTCCTCCAAAATTTATTGAGCAACTCATGCAGTCACTTGAGATGGCCGAAGAACTCTGTGTTCTTGCATGGTCACTTCACACACAAGTCTTGCAAAGCCATGGTGTCTATGCATGCTTGAACAAGGTCAAGGCTACCAGTCATAGGATTGTGCAAGTCATTCATGCGCTTGAGGATCTGTTGCTCCACATCCAATCTGAGGACTTTGAGAACTTTGTAGATACCTACCATAGTAAGCAAATTTCCTACCAAACTGCTCCGGATGTAGCTCCTCTTCCATAGGTATAGGCTTCTCATGCTGTCCAGATGTAAATCATTTAGATTGGCATCGGGGACTCACAAACTCCATGACCATGTTGATTCTGCATCACATAGGTCTTCTTGCTGCCATATCAAGGTAGAACCCGTCTAGCACAGATCTAGCCCATGATATGCAGACCGCCAGCAAATCCAATCAATCCAACAAGACTTAAAAACAGTGTGGACACAATGCTATGGGGACAATGCCTATGGTCACCCTCACCCCTCCTGCAAATACAATCCCAGTCACAGCGTACCTCACAGGTGAGTAGTACCGATGACTTGTTTGTAACCCTCTATTCTAACATAGCATTGTAGTGAACAGGTGGCCTGACGAGCTTGTTCATTTGATGCTGGTCCCATTGCCAGTAGATATCAATGACGACGACCATCTGCTGGGCACAGTCATTATCACCAACACTATGGAGGACCCTCCCTCCTTAACGTACTTGACTGGTGAGTAGTGACCACATTCTCAATGCTGACTTAAAACCAAAACCATTCCTGTCTTTGTGCAGAGCTCCTCAACAATGAAGATGTCCATCAGATTTACATACTTCATGCATATCTGGACAGCAAAACATGTTATTGATAGACTTGCTGACATTGCTGTCGTACATATTGTCAAAGGTGAAATCCCCACCCCCCCAGTGTGACCCTTACAGTGACTGATGATTACATGGCAGACGATGGTTAATGTAGATGTTGGCTAGCATAGTAGACTTGATGACTGCTTGGTGGCTCGCTGTTTAAATAAGTCATGTTCTTCTGTTGTGATTTGTGAGGTCGTACATTCAGGGTTCAGATGCAAAGCCAATATGATTGGAACAGAGGAGCTGCTACAAGAGATGCATGCTAAACAAATGTACCCTACCACTCTACATGCCAAAATAGATCAGCCTTGACATATCCAACAGACGTATATTTCATTAATTGGAGAAAATTCATGTTGCCTACAAGACCATCAATGCACAAATTTATCAGCTAATTCAACCACTTATGAGATCGAGAGAACTCCAACTTTGCAGCCTGATCTCGAGGCAGCTCACTTGGGTGGTCAGAAGAGAAGCTGCTGCGAAGACATGAGTGGTGGGATGAAAATATAAGAGATGTTTACCATCGATTGAATGCAATATTGAAGGGGGATTGCAGCCTCAATGAGGATTCGCAGGGGCAAGATATGAAATGGTGGGTCAGCATATCGAAGCCTTGAGGTTCAACTGTGTGGGAGTCGACTCACTGGCAGGTGGCACAGGCTGGATTGATCATTGCGTATGGTCGCCTTGATGAGAAATCGCAGGGGGTATTGTGGGTCAGCATATCAAAGCCTTGAGGTTGAACTGTGCGGGAATTGATGTGCAGGAATCAACCCAAGTGACACAGGCTTGCCAGCAAATCTTTGAAGGCCAAGACCATGAGGGCATGGGAAGAAAGTCCAGGAGAAGCCTTGCGTGTGCATGGTTCAACTGTTCACTGTCATTCCACAACATGGTGGGTCTTGCGATAAATTTGGAGCCATTGATCAAGAAGACAGCTCAGATCAGTTCGGAATGTGCTGTTTTCTCTGAGTCCTCCTATGGCTGAGGATTACTATCGTCATGCTCCAGAATCCCTTAAAGACCTTGTCTTGCGGGCATGAGGTGTGTATGTCTCCCAAGTTAAACCAATCATTGTGCCTTCACAATGTCTCAGCCAGAATCTCCCACTGTCAGGGTAACCCTCCCAAGGGGAATTAACCTGAACTCATTCTTGTTTTCATATGACTATGACCCCAATTTTGCCAGCCAAATTGTAAGTGTGCTTGCTGTGATGGTTGCTGGTTCCTATACTAACTTGATCCTTTCATAGCACTTCAAATTTGCAGTGATCCCACCGCCTGCACTGCGCGAGGAGAGCAAGGATATCAATGACATGTACTTGACACCCCAAAGAGGCTCCGAGGACAATAAGGAAAACGTACATTGCCTGGTATGTGCTTGACTTACATTTTTATATAGACACTGACCAGCAAAAACCAGAGTGACCTTCCCAATGTCCCCCGCTCAGGAATCATATATCATGGACCCCCCGGTGCAGTGCGGCCATCTATCATCCCCTACCTTCTCCCACCCCCAGAAGTTGAAGACAAGAAAGCAACTAGGACTGGGTTGATGAAGCACCAGAGGAAATAGTAGGGATGATATGATATTAGATGTCCTTATCTTGACGCAATTTAACTTTGCTTCTTGCATGTACATCGCAGCACGACGTGTTGCAGTGGTGTGCTACCACCATCATGATGGGTTCTACACCTGACTTGCCAGTGACCCACCCTCAGCCAACTCTTCACAAGGTGCTCCAATGGAGCTTGAAAGTGGCTCGAAAGGGTGTCAGGCCTGACATGATGACTCCCCTCCCTGAACCCAGTAGCTCCAAGTCAATTCAAGCTGACATGGGGCCAGCAAATGCTGCAAGCGTTGCCCACGAAGCTCTTGCTAGAATCTCAGAACGTTGCTTTAGGAACCATCAGTGGCACAACAAGTCTTCATCTGCCATCCTCCATCATGAAACTGCTACCATCACCAAGACCCGAATTCATTCTGCTTTTCAGGGCAGTAGAGCTGGTAGTATCAGTCATAGCCGTCTCTTCATCTCTGCCACCCAGTCTTCCACACAACCTCTTTCGGATCCAACCCTCAGGGAATCTGTCAACAATGTTTCTCCCGCCATTGATCCTGAATGTTGGGTTTATTCACCTGACATTGTCATGGAGGAACACTATGATGACCAGAGGAGCAGAAAACAAACTGCTGTGGTGCATTTTCTTTTTCTTCAATTAACCACATTTTGACGTTGTCCAACAGGAACACCCACTTTTAACATGGTTGCCTGACCAGGACACATTCCTGGAGGAATTAATCTGCTTTGAGGGCCGAGGAGGATGTGCAGATATTTGCTCACTCTGTGGTACCAATGGGCCAAGTATTCGGTGCACTGACTGTTTTGGTGGGGAACTTCTCTACATTATGTGTGCTGTTAATAGCCATGTTCAGAATCCATTGCATGTCGTCAAGGTATGTTGTTAGACAAATGATTTCCAAGACTACAAGTCTGAGTTACTGAACAGAAATGGAATGGGATCTCATTCGAGCCCACGATGCTCAGAGATCTTGGTCTTCAAGTGCAACTGGGCCATTTGCCCACAAAGCCCTGCCATAATCCTGAGCATTGCACTGGAGACCTCTTCATTGTTATTGATACTATGGGAATTCATCCCATAGCCTTAGATTTTTGTAATTGCAAGTTGGCTACAAGCCACTTTCAGCAGCTCTTGCATATGGATTGGTTTCCAGCCACGAGCTCCTGACCACAGTCTGCTGCAACATTCTGTGTACTGAAACAATTCCAGCTCCTGTCCCTCAAGTCCAAGATTTCGTCATATGAGTACTACAACTCATTGGTACGATTCATCAATAACACTGGCCTCATGGATATCAAGGTACGACTCTTCTCACCATTGTCATTTATTCTCTTAGCATCATACAGAATCAGTATGAGATGTTCGTGAGGATGTCCTGAGAATGGCACCACCTTAAAATGCTCAAACGAGCTGGTTGAGGTCATGTGGCTGGTGGTCTGACAAGCACTTGTGAAGGTGAATGTGCTATGTTATGTCCTGCATGCCCCCATCCAGGAATCAATGTCCCTCTTGACCTCAACACCTCGCCTATCCATTCTTCCAGATCAGATAAGAGGTATGCACAGTGGCCTTGGTCTTCACAACAGACTGATACATTATCTTGATATAGCTGGTGTCAAGCACTCTTTATTGCCATTGATGCAAACTTCAGACTAAAGTAGAAGAAAGTGTCCTCAGATACCATAGACCCAAGCTTGAGTCAAGGTTGGGCATATTTCGTCGAGGAGGCCTCATACAAGAAATATTTGGAAGGTTTGATCAACAGGGTCCAGGAGGTTATGTTTGTTTACTTCTACCTTTCGTTTCACTGACCTAGACTCAGAAAAGTACTTGCTCAAGTCATCTTGCCGTCAATATGGCTGACACAATGTCATGCCATGGATTGGCGGCCACTGGTGTTGGGACAGTCGACTGTGCCCGCCACAACATGAAGCTACCAACAGGAGTGGGTGATCTTCAAAAGGGTAAAAAGTACGTCGCTCAGTCTCGTGATTGGTTGCAATTCCTAACAGATTACCAGGTATGTCAACATGGACTATCTTCTATTCTCAACGCTCTACCATAATTCCACAAATTACCTCAACATCTTATACAATATTGCCTGCCAGTGGTCAAAGAACCTCTCAACTTGCATTGCAGACCTCTCCTCATTGATGCAGCTTCCACTTTCGGAAAAGTGGATCAATTTTCTTGTCCCTAAATTCCATTTGCCAGCACATGTCGAGAAGTGTTAAACTACGTACTTGTTTAATTTTATAAAGGGTGTCAGACGCACAGACGGCGAGGCTCCTGAAAGAGGCTGGGCTAACATCAATCCCATTGCATCTAGCACAAAAGAGATGGGTCCCAGAGCAAGACGAGACACCCTAGATGACCACTTTGGACATTCTAACTGGAAGAAGGTAGTCAGCCTCCGTGAGTTCATGCAGTCCACACTTGTTTCGCTAAACAAACTGCTGGTAGGTCACAGCCTACTGCAGAAATTGAAAACAAGCATTACTAAGCATGCAGAACATCGCAATGCACTGGAGGAGCTCGAGAAGGCCCTTCTGTCGAGTCAGTCCAACAAATTGGTCAAGTGGAGGTCCCAGGTCGAAGAGTGTGAGAGCAATCCCACTACAATGGTGAACCTCTATGAGTGGCAAGGCAACAGTGAGTAAATTTATTTTGTCTATACTATTCTTTGTTCATGGTGGCATACTGCAGTCATGACAATGGCCTTAGTTTGGCTGCAGCTTGCAAAAGATGAGGCCAATAATTTAGAGAAAGGATGTACCTACCTCAACGACATCTGTTCACCCAGCGTGCTAATCAGCATGGGTCTAGAGCTAGAGGAACTCCAGTAAGTCTTGCTTCATTTGTGTTTCAAGAAGATTTGATTCACCCTTCTTCCAGGCACTGTTTGAGACAGGATAAAGCTGTGTTAGGCGTCAACAGTACGGACAATTGAAATGCTCATGTGCTCCAGCACAGCAATGACCTTCAGTGCTGCATTGATGCCTGGGCAAAATTACAGTATCTTTTCCTCCCCTTGCTGGCTGTCGAACGGGAAAAGGAAGCTGGGGATTCCGACACAATTGTCTCACTGGAATCTTACAGGTTATGGCTTCCCTCTGAAATTGGCTGCTCCTTGCCCTGTGACGAATGTTTACAAAGAATCGAATGGAAGCTACGCTATGCACAGGCCTCTAATGCACTACATTCCTTGAGGTCCAGCCTTCAAGCCCAGAGCTGTATCCTCAAGTTTAAGGATCATTTGTTGTGTAGGCAAGGTGCAAATAGGAGAGCTAGAAACACTCTCAAGGCGGTAGAAGCAAGAATTGATGCAGCAGCAAATAGGTTGGTACCAGACTCAGAAGCACTAGATGACCATAGGCTAATGCCTTGGTCCCAATAGGTACGATGGTGCTCGCAAGGCGCTGGTAAAACTGGCTCTGTTGCTCTGTGAAAGCAACACGTGGCAGACTGTTCTTTGGCCACTCAACCATCAAGATATCTGTGCAATGTCCAATCTTGTCTGGGGAGAGACAGAGGGAACATGAAAACTGTCTTGGATATGATGCATGGGTGGAGCTGTTGAAAGTGCCAATGAGGGGGCTTTAGAAGGTTCGTACCTCATTATTCTCCATTTACCGTGTGATTTTAGTACATGTATAGACATGCAGATTAAATGGTGCAAGGCTAGAGCTAGGGTGGCACAATGGTCAGAAGATGTCGACCTTTTAATGGATGAGATGGAGCATACCTTGGCATTCTTTCAATGGGATGCAGCTCGCTGGGAAGAAAGAATGTCATTCATACCCACTGCCGCGGATGCTGCTGAAGGTCACCATGCATATGCTCATCGACAGGCCACCCTCAGGAAAGCCCTTGCGGAATGCTGCAGACTTTCCTGGGAATCTACAATGGAATTGGTGAGGAAATTGGATAAGGACTTGCATGACAGCAATGAGACTGCTAGAGAGGCTCTTGTCCATTGCACAGTGCACACTAAGGAGTCCTCTTGCAGTGACACTGTGGTTGGTCCCATCAGTGTAATGTGATTGGCTATTTCTAGAGATATATTGTCCAATGTATCAAATGATGCAATATGTTTGAGTACAGGCAGGTGATGCATTATTATATCTGAACGGGTACACAGAAGTAGTCTAATGCATCAGATGGCACAATGCACATGGATGGGCGGGATCATTGATGTATCATGCGGCAATACAATGAGCTGTGGATGAGGGGAGGTGATATAATGCAATATTTACAAGTATAGGCAATGATGCATCACGGATGACATGCGGGAGAGGGTTGGAGGCTGAAGTGCTTATGCATCATGCTGGATGGAAAGGACAGGCAGACTCGGATTAATGCATCATGAGGGGACAGTGAGTGACTAGTGATGGACCATGTGGGATGGTCAGTATCATTATGCATCATGCCAGTGTGACTACATGGATTAATACATCATGAACATGAGGTGAGAGGTAGGAGTAGGATGCAAAAGAGTAATGCATCATAAGATGTAGGGTGAGGAGGGACAGTGATTTGTCATGCATTACAATCCACTGCGGACAGGGTAGATGAGGATTAGCGTTATTTTGCATCAAATGGTGAGGAGAACCTCCATAAATGGTGCATTAGGATGACAGAGAGAGGTGCCTGTGCAACCCCACTCCCATTCAGGCTTGCTCTACATTTGTACCTTTCTGATCAATTATGGCAGCATGAAATGTGTGCTGTAATCGTACTGTTTGCACAACCCATGGCTTCGTTTATCCTCCTTCACCCGGCACCTAGGGTTCAGGACGTCATTGGTAGCTTACCTAATGACGACAAAATTCAGCAAAACATCTGAGTCGTTGTCTTCTTTGAACTTGTTGTAAGTACAAGCTGCTGGTTCAGTTCAAAGAGGCTACTCACTAAGTGACTGATCAGGACTGTCAGCCATCAAGTCACTTTTGTTTCTTTGCCTGTCAGTGTCAATGGCATCATATGTGCAGCTTGTAAGGAAGGAAGCTTTTCATCACAACAATGTGTCCTCTTGGCCATCCCATGTCTCGGAATTCATGCAGTCTCTACAAAATGAAATGAAAATACCCAGTTGGTTCAAGCAGGTAAGCTTCATCCACCGTTTAAGTTATTTCTCCATATTGAAAGATCAGTCCTGTTCAGTATGCTAGTGACAGCACAAGCCGCTTGGTTGATCAGCTTTGCACATCAGATGACATGTATTGCTGATCTCTGGGACAGCATGGACAATATTATTGATAAGGAGATTGAACACCAGCTTCGTGGTGTGTTTAATACCACGCTTGTCAATTCTGGGCAGTCATCGACATAGAGGACCTAACAGGTACCCTGTTTCCAAAGGAGTCCTTCCTCATCATCCTCATTAGGAATGCTATCTTGGGGGCACATGCAGGACTATTCTCGCTGTACATCTTTGCTTGCGTTGTGCATATTTTGTGCAATTCAATCTGTTATTCATCCAGGGAAGATGTTCCTGTGGTATTTCCACGACATTTCAGTGGGGAAATGACCCCGATTCTGAAATTCATGACAGGGGGGTTCTATACACCGCTTATCATTTCGATCATCCAGGAGATGCCTGTCGAGCAGAGGGAATCCAATGCTGGACATCAACTTGGTGATGGAGAGGAAAGTATCAGTTCTGAATCCAAGCTGGTCCTGCCCTTGCCTCCCACATTGTTGGAATGGCTTGACACTTGTGCAACACCCAAGATACCTAAAACAGTTAACAGCTACAGCAACAAGGAGGAGGAGGAGGAAGAGGAAGGTTTTCTTTTGCCCCAGTTCAAGGCCCACTTCCTGGCATATCCTCTGTGTGCAACAATGCTGACTATTTGCCACATTCCTGTGTTATGCATGTCCAACGAAGAACAACTCCCGGTGTTGATGTCTAGCTTACTCTATCAGCGGGCTGTGTGGCACATCAGCAATCCCCTGGTCTGTTTGGAGTTCTCGAAGTATGACAAAACACTCAGATTATTTGCGGGATGGCTCGAAGAGGACATGTCTTCCAACAGTGCTCTGCTGCGTGATTGTTCTCCTGTTGGAGATTTTTATAATGATAGCCGATACCATCATTTCAGCCATGCATTCATTTTGGTGAGGTTATAACCCCTCTCAAGCTTGACTTGTCATCACCCTTGGTAGCTCTTGTCATTTCACAGTTCCTATACTGTTTGGAATCACATATATGCCATGTTCATGACTCCGCTAGGCACTCCATGGGTGCGGTTGTCAGCAAGATGCAATCCTTCCTGCCAATTTCTTGGAGGATTGATACAGATCAGTAAATTGAATGGTCGCACTTGATCTTGTTTATCTGAGCAATTTGCAGATTTGCCGACATGACTGAGAACACTGATGACAGAGTATTTCGTTGGATGTTTGACCATCGGGTCGTACCACAATCCATTCCGACTGATTTGGATTTTCGTAAGGAGTACTGCAACATGTGTTACGATCGCCCTTTCTCCCCTTAGCCCCTGACCCCTATTCGACCTTATCATTTTCTTTTCACCTTTCACCCCACTTAACTTACATGCGCTGGACGCATGCCCCTATGCTTCCTATCACACATGCGCACCCTGCGCACATCTCATCTCCCACATCCTCACTTCCTATTCACATTACTTGCATGCCTCCGCCTCATGCTGCCACATACATGCACATCATGCATGTAAGGCTATGTCTTCCATTCTGCCACACCCCATGGACGCTGCACCTATTTCACTATACCAGTGCTAACTCATGTTTCCCTCATGGTAATCGTAGATACAACTACAATAGGTACAAACATGTAGACTAGTATATAAACCCCCAATGCAGCGCCAAGAGGACCTCA
>JBBPJP010001109.1:0-10626 GCA_038088775.1 Boletus barrowsii
CTGTTTTCATTTTTACCATTTTCTTGCCATCTTCTGCTTGCCACACTCGAAGCTCCTTCTCATCACCACTTAGAATGTACTCTCCATTTGATGAGAATGTTACCACCCATAAATGGCTTCCCACGTTGATATCCATGGGGGATAACATGTTTGCAGGGCTGCCACGCTGAGAATACACATGACCCTTGGAGAGATGGCTAATGAATGATCTGTGCCTCAAGTTTGTCAAACATGCCCTCTCAGATTGGGAGATAGAGAACCTTGTCCAAGCAAGTGAAGATGGGCTGCTGAGACAAGAAACTACCATCCTGTTGCTCATCCATCCTGGCTTTGAAGTGCTGACCTGCCTGCTCACGAATTCTCCTCTCCAATCCATCATCCTTTCCTACATTGTCAATGGTACTGAAGGCTTTGAGTGCAAGCTCCTCTCTGAAGAGTCTTACTTCTTGCTCACAATCATTCACATCTTCTGCATCATTCACTAAGTGCTTGAGATTCAGGACATCTTTCTCAATCTATTGGTTCCCATCCTTTCCAAGTTTGATAGCATCAAATGAAGTCCTGGTTCTGAGTACATCCTTAGTGGTTTTAGGCAGCTGCTGGACATTGATTCATTGGATGACATCAATATGGCTGAAACAACTGCAGAGCATATGACCAGTGCTGGTTCTGCAGACAGAGAAACCCAAGAGCCACTGGATCAAGGTATTAGGATCACAATCCTAGACCTCCTCATCCACACCATAGAATGTGAAACAATGTACTGTCGCAAGGACTGGTATACAGTGAGGAAATGCCCTAGGGTACTTACCTGGGTTCGGGACACAGAGAGTAGCCTGGCTTGTAGAATGTAGTGGTTCGAGATCAAGAGAGTTATATTATGATTTAGACTTAGACAAGTCTTATATACTATTACTAATTACAGGTCACATGATATTTCTCACACATCCGTTCAACACTCCCCCTTGTCTAGTATACGGTAGTAGGCATCTGCATGGGTATACCCCAGGGTATCAGAGCCTATACCCACACCCATACCCGGCATATACCCATACCCACCATGTGGATATGGGTAAAGATGGTGGGTACATGAGGGTATTGTGTGGGTAGCCAACCCATGGGTATACCCACAGTCAAGTAGAGATAATTGAGCTATGCACATGAGAGCATGTATCTACAGCTTAATAGAATCCCATCCATCATCCATAGCCTCCTCTTCACCTTTGACATCTGGTAAAACACTGACAGCAAGAACATCTTCATCTTTCACAAGACTGAGGCGGCTCCAGGACCCAAGACACAGCAGCAAATGAATACTTTGAGTTGAGAGACATGAGTGGGTGTGGGTGTGGGTGACAATCAGCCGACCACGGCTGAACAGCCTCTCCACATCAATTGAAGTCGCTGATGGAGTAGGTGTGAGTGGTGAAGTTTTCATGCTATAAATAACATACCAGGGATTGTAAGATAATCTAAAGCCATTCGCGAGAGGCAAGGGTATGCATTCCGTCGCTAATACCACCATGCAACTGGGTCATTGACATGCTCGACTTCGGATGTGAGATAACGGTCTAATTCGCTGCAGAGTTCAGCCAACGTGGGCGCAGCAAGCACAGGGATATTGACAAACATATGCATCTAGAACATAGCATTG
This sequence comes from Boletus barrowsii, assembly GCA_038088775.1. Lineage (NCBI taxonomy): Eukaryota > Fungi > Basidiomycota > Agaricomycetes > Boletales > Boletaceae > Boletus > Boletus barrowsii. The sequence continues at coordinate 1,655 of JBBPJP010001109.1, forward strand.
TATAGGTCACCAACATGTGTGCGGGGATAGTCATGTCATGTACTGATTGAATAGACTTCTCCTTCTCACTTGGGTCCTCCCTGACCGCTGCAACAGACTCGTAGTTGCGCCAGAATTCATCATGGACAAGCTCACGAGTGGTGTTGATCCATTCCAGTTCCCACTTTGCAGGCTGGAAGTAGCTCAATTTGTGCCGAGGATGTAATACTGTCAAGATAAAGATTAGTACACTGAAACGCCAGTCAACATTGTTCTCACCCATTGCAATCCAATATGTGCAAGAGTTGTCGGGATGCTGGTAGTACCAGTTAAGTGTGCATTTTGCAAGAGAGACTGCAGCGTGAATTGATGGTGTGTACTTGCGGTCGAGTGAGTACGTTGTGAGCTTCTCATCAATGAGATCCATTGCCAGGATCACATGCACCAGGCAAGGAGTCGAGCATGAAAAGAACTGTGTCACATCCTTGAGGACCTGTTACCTAATCAGTATTCCCAGCCACCCAAACAAACATGCACATGCTTTCAGGACGTCTTGCAACTCCTCCAGAATTACCCACTCATCATCAGTCAACTCGAATGCACGCAAGCCCAGCTCCCTCCACTGGGTCATCCTATCCACCGCCGGTCGGTGCTTCAATGCATAGCTCAACATGTCAAACATTGAGTTCCAGCACATGGCAACATCACGTGGCAAGATCGTTATCGCTTCCTCCAGCTCCTCCAAGATTCATCGCCACTCTGGAAGCAATTTGGTAGTCGAGCAAACTATCTTGGAGGCCAATTGTCAGAGCTGCAAGCACATGTGTCAATTGAGGTAAGTTTTCACCTCTCTTTTGTGCATTACCTTGACTAGTGCGAGCTTCACGGGACAGATAGTCTTGTGAAGCTCATCCTGCTCTGCCTGTGTCAGCCTGTCCAACTCGTTCACCCACCCTTCAAGGTTATCATCTCTGCTGTCCTGGTTTTCATCCGCCAGTCCCTCCTCCCGCTCGATTCCTTCAGCCAACGCCTTGAGCTCCTGCTCCAACCGCTCAACATCCTCATTGGTATACTCAATATTTGTTCCAGTTTTCTTCTTATCTATGTCAAACTCACATACCAATGTCTTTGCCACAAGGTTGATTGTATGGAAAAAGCAGCGTGCATGTGTTTCATGGCCACCAAAGTCCAGCAGGTGAACCTCAAGTTCATCGATCATTGCATCGTTGTTGGATGCATTGTCACAGGTAATGCACAGTATCTATTTCATGGTTAGTGACTGTATTGCTCGGATCTCTCAGCTAACCTTGTCCGTCACTCTGAAATCCTGCAGGACACACTCAAACTTGGTGGCAAGCTCATCTCCAGTGTGCGACTAAACCCAATTCAACACAACCACGTCGTTGGTGAGTTTACACCTCACCTTGGGTACCTCCACCATGTCTAATGGAAAACTAAGTGGTACTCCATTGTGCTCAGGGTGCACCGAGAATGCCACAAAGGCATGATGGTTGGGAGATGACCACGCGTCTGTGGTGAAGTTAATTCTTCCCTTATATTCCTATTCGTTGTGAGTAACCTATCTTGGTGCCGCGAATCTCACTCACCTGTAGCATGTTAGCTATCCACTGCCATGTCCGGGAAAACACAAGGTGGACATCCCGCGACACGGTTGATGGGGATGGTATGTAATGTTCAGGTCGACCTGTCTTCATCAGTGACAAGAACCCGCGATCACTGACTATTTCAAATGGCTGCAAGCTCTTGCAGACCCAACGCACAATTTCCGCCCTTGAAACATAGTAAGTTGCATCCTTGTTGTCGCTTTGCATACATCTGATCACTCACTTTGTTTCAGTGTGAGTATGTTGTCTATGGGAGTATGTGACAGCACCCTGGCCCATTCGCTTGAAGGCTGTAACAACCGAGCCGTTCAAGCGGAACGGCTCAACCACCAAGGTACATGCACTTGTCGCATCTTTTGCTTCATCTGCTGCTGCAAGGACTTCATTTCCCCAGAATTTCTTGGCATGCTTGCGCATGTTGCCTGTCGAATGGGCATCCTTGGTATCAAGGAACCGACGAATCCTCATCTTGCAACTACGAGCAGTGCACTTGAATGTGTGTGCTACTCGGCCGTTTATCTCCTCAATCTCAGGAATAGGTTCAAAAAGGGCATAGATAGGTGAAGTCCACTCTTTCATCACTTCTGCTATGTACTGATTACTTCATGAACCAATGAGATGACAGCACAATGACGCACCAAGCTCTTCATCAAGGGTTTTCGGATCGTCCGCGGCTGTGGTAGGGGCATCTTCCCCACCATCCGATAACCCTTGCTCATTATTACTTGCAGCCTCGGATTGCTCATCGGCTTGCTCATTGGTGGCCCTGTCACTGTTATCTGTGGTCACTGTGCCCCTGTGCTCAGACCTGTCATCTAAACTGATGATACTGGATGCCTGCCGAGAGAGTGCCATCATCCCGCTGGGATTCTTTCTCACGGCAATGGAATCTACTGATATCAATGTTCTTGTGCTCATATCATATGCATTGTAGTACTGACCTAAGTCTTGAGAGTCCTTGTGTTTCTTGGAGTGAGGGGTGGCCCCACTAGTCCTATTGCCATCATGATCATCTTTATGCTTCTTAGATAGCTTCTTGTCAAGAGCTGCCTTGGCCTTGTCAGTCAGCTTGGTAGTTCGTCTAGTAGCATTTGATGAGATCTTGTCTGGCATGGTAATGTGTAGATGTGTTGAGACTCGAGAGATAGGCTGTCAAATCTGACACTTTGATGGGTCAAATTTTAAGGTTTATGGTGGCACTCACTGCCTCAATGGCTCAGGAAACCCATAGATGGGTATGGGTATGGGTATGGGTATGCCATGACCTTACCCACACCCATACCCACAGATATCCATACCCACAACCCATGAGGGTCTGCTGTACCCATGCAGATGCCTATACAGTAGCTACATAGATATACAAAGAGAGAAATAGAATAGTAAGAAAGTCATCTGCACAATCATGAAGACAGCGAGTGGATTTCCAAGCCGAGCTGGGAGCAGAACTCTTTGAACTTGACATGTCCAAGGTTCTTAGTGAACATATCCACTGGGTTGTCAGTCCCTGGGATATAGAGTAGTTCTACCTGCTTCCATAGCATCATAGCATCATGGACAAAATGGTACCAGACCCAGATGTGCTTGGACCATTTTTCGGTGACTGGGTTCTGTGCTATGAATAGTGACCCTTGATTATCTCCACAAACAGGAATGGGGCCAAGGTGATAACTGAGTTCTCCCATCATTTGATAAATCCAAATGGCCTGGCGTGTGCAATCGCTCAAGGTCATGTACTCAGCCTCAGTGGAGGACAGAGCAGTGTTTTTTGTAAGTGTGAATTCCACAAAAACACACCATCCGCTAGTTTCAGGTAGAAACCTCTCTGTGAGTGTGAGGTGACTTTATCTTGTTCCCAATCAGAGTCGGTGCAGGCTACAATGCCTTTACTGCTTTTGCCATGATATATGAGTGAGTAGTCTCGGGTGCCTAATAGGTACCGGCAAATGTATAGAGCTTTGTTGAGATGCTCTTCTGATGGGTTGGGTGACATGCAGGTGAGTTGGGTAACTGCATATGTCTGGCCTCATGCCAATCATGAGATACAGCAATGATCTGATGACTGTCTAGAAACATGTATGAAGTTCTGCGTTGACAGGGATTTATTCTTCTCTGGGTAATAGCCCTAAGGTAATGGAGTATGAGCGATCTTTGCATTGGTTATCCCGCATCACTCTATGACCTTGTTGAGGTACTCGTGTTGGTCTATCTTAATAGTTTGACCGTCTCAATGTATGTTCATTCTTAGGAATTCATGTGTTTCTCCTAGTAAGTCATGACATTCCCACTTCTTCATGAATGCAGCCTTGACCTTATCTACAAAGGCTTTGTTGGGTCCACAGCAGATGGTGTCATCTACATAGATAATTGCTAGGATGAGCTCTTTGCCCTTGCGATAGATAAAAAGTTCCACATCTGTTTTCAGGCAGGTGAAACCTAGTTGTTTCATGGATTGGTCGAGTTTGCGCCACCAAGCTAATCCTGATTGTTTTAGGCCATATAAGGCGCATAGTAATCTCAAGACCTTTCCTTTGAGATGAGGAGGCATAAAGCCCTCAGGGAAGTCCATATAAAATTTTTCATCCAGTTTGCCGTATAGATAGATGGATTGGACGTTGAGACCAGTAATATACCAGTTCTCCAGGGCTGAGAGGGCAAGCATGCACCACACCGTCTCAAAACGTACGACCGGAGAGAAGATCTGGTCAAAATCAATCCCTTCAACCTGGGAGAAGCCCTTTGATATGAGGCGGGCTTTCATTCATTCATCTGTTTTAACATCAAAGACCCATCAATTCTTGATAATCTTCCTATTCGTGGGTCTATCCACAATTTCATAAACCTTATGGTCCTTGAGTATTTGTAACTCATCATGGCAGGCTTTGCACCAGAGTTCTTGTTCATCTTTGGGCAGCTTTAGAATATCATGATATGTCCATTCACGATAGTTCACATTGGAAAATTCCTTGGTGAGTGGTATGGCCTGGCTGCAGAGGTATGAAACCAAAGTGTCTCCCCCTTCCCTGGTCAGGTGCTCAACATTATCTTCTGAGGGAGTCGGGGAATGAGGCATGCCACCAGGGACTACTGGTGAATCCAATGGGCCAGCAGGGTTCTCACCAATCATTTTGCACCAATCTTGGGTCTATCTTCGAGACGATGTGAAGACTCGACAGGTCTCTTCTATCTAGGTACCTGAAGAGGCTCACTAGACTCGAAGGTCACTAGAATAACGCTATATTGCATAGAACTAGCTTAAGGGGAAATACAAGGCAAGAAGTACGAGACTTTATATATGGTAGGCCCCTGGTCCATGCGAGATAAGTATGCACAGCATAACAAGTCAGAATACTGCAGTGCGCAGCATGCGCAGTAAAGCGTAGTCCGCAGTTAAGAAGTCTGAAGAAGACTGCAGATGATTATGAAATATAAGTGATGCACAGTAAGGCGCAGCCCGCAGTAAGAAGTCTGAAGTAAGGACTGCAGGTGGAGACAGAATGTATATCTAAGTGGGTATGGGTGGGGCACCATGTGAGACGTAAGAGAAAGAGGAGATCGGGAACGTATCTAAATAGACAGGGGATAACCCTGCTATGAATACAACCACGTACAGTGATAGAGAACGAGTCTGTGGACGAGTGAACGAGAACAAAGCAAAGAAAATGAGTATCCCCTTCATAGACCGTAACAGCATTCACATTGTGGGTGCTGTGGGTGGGCAGGCAGTGGAGGCGGTTGACAGTGAGGTGGTGTAAGGTGCTGGAGGAGACGGAGGTGGGCCAGGAGGTTGTGGTACCTGGGGACAAGGAGGACAAGGAGCAGGTTCCGCATCAGACTCATACTCGGGCAGATCAGGATCCGACGAATCAGATCCGTCATCATGTGAGTGAGGTTTAGGCAGGTGGTTAACCAGCCTATGAGGCTATGCCTTAGAGTATCTGGGAAATAGATTCTCATTGAGAATGGCATGAGCCGAGGTGTGGAGCGCATTGTTAGGGCACATAAAAAGATAATTTGAATCACTACTGACGGAGATGCCTAAGTAGATCATCAATTGCGACTTGGGCTGGAGTTTCCCGCCACGAGTTTCAGTAGAAGTGTGGACATAGGCGCCACAGCCAAAGACATGAAGATGCGAGAAAGTGGGCTTTTGGCCAGTGAGCATCTCAGACGGTGTTTTCCAGTTGAGTCAAGCAGAGGGGGTACAATTGTACACATGCAGAGCATGAAGCAATGCAAACTCCCAGTAAGAATCAGGCAGGCAAGCCTGAAGTCACATAGATTGTGCCTTATCCATTAGGGTGCAGATTAGGTGCTCCACATGCCCATTTTGCTGGTGGGCATAGGGGGCAGATTGTTGAACATGAATGCCATTGTCGCGCATGCACTCAGTGAAAGCTTTGGAGGTGTATTCACTCCCTGCATCACTACGCCAATGTTTAATGTTGGCATTGAATTGATTGCAGACATAGGCAACAAATTGCTTGGTTGCTTTAAGGGTTTGGTCCTTTGTGCGAATGCACATGACCCAAGTCATAGATGTATAGTCATTATAAAAGATGACAGCATACTTGTATTTGTGATAGGACTCTACTTCAAAAGATCTCAAGTCCGAATGTATTAACTCAAAGGGAGCACTTGCACACTTCTCGATATGAGGAAAAGATCAGTTAGGCTGTTTGTTTACCAAGCTTGCAGTCAGGACAGATAGGGGGGTTGGATGGAATGTCAACGTCTGGGAAGTCCTTGATGTGCTTCTTGGCAACATCGCATGAGGGGTGGCTGAGTCACCAATGGAGAAGTTCATAATCCACAGAGGTAAGGGATACAAGGTCCACTTGTGGTCGAATGATGGGTGCCCTTACCCAATAGAGTGTCACCATGACAGTGAAAGCTGAGGACAGTGGTTCTTGAGCACTTATCAAATATGTTGATATGATTAGGGCATGTTTTGACTGTTATGTACTGATCAGTAAGGAGGGTGCCCATTGATATGAGTTTTACATTGCATGTGGGCATGTAAATGACTGGCGATAACTGCACAAGTCTCCCTTCAAAGTGTATGATGGTAGTTGCTTTACTGACGATGTTGGCATGGCCATCTGCTGTCTGTGAGTATTAGGGAGATGGGAACTCCTGGTACTCAACAAGATCATTTAGATCATGAGTGAAATGTGCTGAGGCTCCTGAGTCAAGAAGCCACATGTCAGGCAATAGGGTGTGGTCATCTGCCCTTTGTTTCCCTTTACCCTGCGGTTGCTTCTCACAGTTATCACACATGGAGAATGGAACAGCAGTAGTAGTATTGTCCATGGCAACTACTACAGGTATACATGAAGTACAACTATGTATAATCTGAGGCAAAAAGATCTGTGTGTCAGTACCTGCGAGTGCAGGACAGAGGAAATCTGGGACTGACCAATCGAGGGTGTCATTGAAGAACCTCTCCATGTATTCATTAACCTCCATCTCATCGCCCAGGCTCACCACTTCTTTGTCATCAGAGTCAATCTTGATGATGCGAGGCATCTCCATGCACTCTATGAGAGAGGGTGTGGAGGGGCCGATGAGGGGATGAGGGAGAGTGATGGCACCACAGGGGCCATCCTCGTTGAAGGCTGAGTGCTGCCAATGGTGGCAGTGGTGAGTGGCAATGGGCTTGAGATTGCGAACAATGTGAGGAGTGGGGGTTGCCCCAATGTGACATGCAAGAGAAATGGTCTTGTGAATCTCCGGGAAGGCGGGGGAACCATAGAAGGTTGTGCCAGGAGTATGTGCAAGAGCACACGGGTCAGATGTGGATGGAGAATTGTCTGAGCAGGCCAGGAAGTATACCAGCGGAGGAAGGTCTTGCCCTCTGACGAGATCAGTGGCAAAGGCAAAGGAGGCGGATCTGTCAGGAGTGGGACCGCCAAGAGCATTAGCATGTTCCTTGCGCTTCTTCTCATCTTCCTTGTAGTGCTTGCCCTGATGACACTTTTTCTTCTTCTCGTCTCCCTTGTTGTCACCGGAGGAAGGGTAGGCTGTTGTTGCTGCTGGAATTTGGGATCGCCTTGTTGGTGCTTCACATTGGAGACCTTGTTGGCCCATGGCTGAGCTGGCTTATGGTGGGTGAGATACCCCTCCCAGGCAGCAGTGATGACCCACTCGAGTTCCTGCATAGAGAAGGCCTTGTCCTTCTTCTCATCATGCTTGAGGTTGGTATTCATCATTTGATGGAGGGTGTCGGTGTACTTGGGGAACTTGGCCATGGTGATCAAGGCCTTGATCCTGTCAAGGGCCTTGAAGGTGTAATCCTTGAGGGCGGCAATTCCATCCATGGTATGCAAACATTGAGAAAATTAAGGATGACTTGCATGCACGTCCAGCACATGCCAATCAGATGTGGGGCTTGAATCTGGTGCTCACTCTCTGCACCACTGAACAAGAGGAAATGACTGATATTGGGGTACATGTTGAACAGATGTGTGAGAAATATCATGTGACCTGTAATTAGTAATAGTATATAAGACTTGTCTGAGTCTAAATTATGATATACCTCTCTTGATCTCAAACCACTATGTTCTATAAGCCAGTCTACTCTCTGTGTTCCCAACCCAGGTAAGTAACCTAGGGCATTTCCTCACTGTATACCAGTCCTTGCAACAGGTTATGAGCCCTGAGCTCCGACTGTACAGAAACACTGTCATTGCTCTAGGTGAACACCTTTCTAGGTGAACACCTTTTATCCTGTTGCGGTAACGCATAGATGGATTGGACACTGGCTGTCCTGTGCAGTAATGCCAGACACTTTGTAGTGATACTGCTCAAAGTAAATGCCACCCGGACTTTGGACCTATGGGGTTGTTATGACCCTACATGGTCTGGGGCTCCAGATGTCCAGCGATGCGGTACCTTCGCTCCCCTCACACGGTTATGCTGTCATTCTGAACCCAGATTTCATTACCATCCACAATGTCCTCCACCATTATGACGATTCCCAAGCTCAACGGCACCAAGTACAAGCATTGGGCCCAGGACATGGAAGCCTACCTCCGCACCCAGGGGACTTGGTACAAGATGAACAAGGAGTGCCCCAAGACTGATGAAGAGAAGATTGTGTTATGATTGCCTCGTTAATGGTAATGGACTTAACTTAACTTTTCTTTTTCACCCCTATCTATTCTCTTTCACATTGTCACGCTTCTATTCATTTCCGCTTGACTTCTCTTCCATTCTCTTTCATTTCCCAAACATACACATCACGCCTATTTGGCTATGCATACCAGTGCTGCCACATACATGCACATCACACATGTATTGCTGTGCTGCCACACCTCATGTATTCCTCATGTCACCCAGTACCAAGGATACTTACCATATATAGTATAG
>JBBPJP010001110.1:0-10626 GCA_038088775.1 Boletus barrowsii
ATTCTAGTGACCTTCGAGTCTAGTGAGCCTCTTCAGGTACCTAGATAGAAGAGACCCGCCGAGTCTTCGCATCATCTCGAAGATAGGCCTCAGACCTCAGAGATCCTTCGTCACTCTTCGCTCTTTCAACCTACGTTCTTCGACCCGTATCGCAGCACGCTCCATCACCGTTATGCTGTGCGTTATGCTGTGCGTTACAGTCTCATGTTTGACAGCTCTTCTCGCTGACATTCATCATGCAAATGTGTAACGCACAGCATAGCGGTGACGGAGCGTGCTGCGATACTGAACGTAAGATGAAAGAGAGACGAGGGATGAGGATCTCTGAGGACTATGTCTATCTTCGAGACGATGCAAAGACTCGACAGGTCTCTTCTATCTAGGTACCTGAAGAGGCTCACTAGACTCGAAGGTCACTAGAATAACGCTATATTGCATAAACTAGCTTAAAGGGAAAATACATGAGAAGTACGAGACTATATATACGGTAGGCTCCTGGTCCATAAGCGTAGTCCGCAGTATGAAGTCAGAATAAAGACTGCGGATGGAGATGAAATAAAAGTAAAGCGCAGTAATGCGCAGCCCGCAGTATGAAGTCTGAAGAATGACTGAGGGCAGAGACGGAATGAATATCTAAGTGGGTATGGGCAGGGTGCTGTGTGAGACATAAGGAAGAAAGAGATCGGGAACATATCTATATAGGCAGGGGACGACCCTGCTACGAATACAACCACGTACGGTAATAGAGAACAAGTCTAAGGACGAGTGAACAAGAATGAAGTAAAGAAGAAATGAGTACCCCCTTCATAGACCATAACAAAATGTCCTGACTGAAGAAGCTGATGTGCTTGTCACTGCAATTCGTTTGTGTGCACTCAGCCTCTCCTATGAATGATCACCAATGGATCCAGGTAATCAAATGTTCTTGATGTCATCCTTCTATTAAACACTGCTATTCTTCCAGCCCAACAACCCGTCCTCCTCCCCAGTGATGTGGACACCACAATCCTGAGCCACCACAAAGCAGCTCAGTACAATGGATTCATTGATGTCCAGCCAGTTGAGATGAGTAGGGGTCCGTGCTATGTAATAACACATGGTAGCTTGGTAGGGATTATCTCCCACTGGTAAGTCTTATCACAATATACTTCAGACACATAAATCTAACCTATGTACATGTCAGGCTTAGCGCCGCACCACTTGTCATCCGTGTCAAGGGTGTAATATATGCAAAAGTTTATTCAGAGGATCAGGCATACCAGCTTTTGCTGGATGCGATTGATAATTGTGCCATTTCATACATCAAATGATATGAGTTGGCACAGTGCAGCTTAGGTTACTGGATTGTTACTGGTTGTCATTAATGATCAGTGGGCTATTGGATGAAGGGTGGTCCTTGTTGCACTCTATTTTAAAATTTATACCATCAATCTTTATGAGCGGTGTGTGCTATTAGCCCATATTATAATGTCTAATATGAGCACTATGAGTGTTCAATGTGTTCCAAAGGACACTTCTGATCTCGTTAAACCTTCCACTGCCCTGGTTGAGAAATTTCGCAAGAAGCACACAATTAACTTAATTTGAGTGATGCGAGCTGGGGTACATGGCCGTATGAAGACACAGTTGCAGGTATTCCTGGACCTGAAGGGCCATGGAATGGTTATGGTACTACTGCAGATGTGATACCATTTTCGGATGATAGAGTAGTTCAGTGTGTCCTGCAGAAACACGGCAAGATGTTGATTGCATGCCCCATCACTCAGTGGCACAACAACACCCTCTGCAGCGGACACAGCTGGATCACCCAGTAGAACCAGCTGTGCCAGCACAGGAACCCATTCAGCGATCCTCTTCACCAGCATGTCATGGATAATGACCTGCTCCTCTGCTGTCAGGTCGACCAGTGAAGGGCCAGGTTATCCGTTCAGAAACAGCATCCACTTTGAGAGTCGGATGATGGAGAGTATGATCAATGCCAACGGAATATAACTGTACAGCGGATAACACAGCAACCTAGGTTCATAACATCAGACACGAAACAGTCCAGGCAAAGCATGAGTCCAGCTACATTTAGTGACTTTCTGACAGTAGAGCAAGTTGGAAAGCTGGTGATTATTGACTTGAGCAAAGAGTAGAGCACTTTGTACTGTATGAATGAATACACAAGTTGTTTTAATAGTGAGGAGTTTGTACTGAGTGTATCAGTCATGATTGCAAGATTTGCAAGATGGGGCTGAGTCTGGGATACGTCAGGAAACACCTACACATTCACTAACCTGTGCTGGTGTGGTCCTTCACTGTGTAGAGCAAGCAGAGCAGTGGTAAGTAAATCTCCTATGCACAGGCTTCAATTCAGTTGGGATGGCACCTTGGTTTGTACCGAACCTTTGTTTACACCTTACATATCCCATACTCGACACCACAATGGGCCGACCTAAACTACATCTAACACCAGAGGAAAGGGTTCTTGCTGCTCGATCTTACCGACAAAAATATTACATCAAGTATGTTTCACACAGGTCGCTGAGTCTGAGCTTTTCCGCAACCATATCATACACCCAGAAATTGTGCAACCATCCACAAAATGCTATCAACCAAACGGAAGGAAAAGAAAGCATCTGGGGTTGAATGCAAGTATGTTCTCCCAATTCACACCATGCTTTGCTTCTCAATGGTTGATATTAGATCCCAACTTCCCCTGGAACTTATAGGTGAACCGACCTCAAAACATACTTTGTTACTATGCTGGTGAGCATGATCAATTTTTGATATCCATAGAAATGTCTTACTACCATCTGAAAAAAAGTCCTGGACGAGCCAAGCACAAGGATGCCAGCACCATTGCACATCATATAGACAGGTAAGTTCATGTTTTCTTGTAATCCTATGACTATGGTAATCCAGCCATCAGAATCCAAGATTCGGAGTGCAGTATCAAGTCTGCTTTGAAGACAACAATCGGCAGCTCTTCTCGTGCATGTGTTAAAGCCCTCTACGAGGGCTATATTGCATCGGGACAGTATACAGAAATCTATGATACTCTGTCCGGTCTCGAAGCACTTCACAAGTGCATACAGACACTGGATTCTGTCAACTGGATGCCAGCTTCGGGTGTGGTAGCCATTATGGAGTGCACTCTCTCTCTCACTATCCGCAACATTGTCAAAGCCTTAGAAGACCTCTTGTTGAATATCATGGAGGGTGTGGACATAAAGGATCTTGTGCTGCGGGAGCTATTGCTATTTCAGGTAGCTCCTGACATTACCCTAGTAGATGAGTAGGTACATCTGATCCGAACACAATCCCTTGCATCTGATGAAACTTAATGTCTGTTTTCATGTAGGTGATCTCAATCGGGATCTCACGCGACTTACAACTCTCAGTCCTCAAGCTTGAAGTCCTCCAGGCTCGACATCGTGATTTTCAAGTTGATTCTAATGCCCCGATGCCCAAAGTGTTTCAAGGATTTCCCGACCATGGAAGGGGTGACCCGCCACTGGTCCCAACCACGAGCTGCCTGTAATGTAGGCAGTGGCTGGGAAACAGAAGTCGTGTCGCTCACAAATGAGGAAGTTGACGCCAAACTCGACGAAGGACCTGTCCCATCTCATCCATCATCTCCAGAGTTTCCAGTACCCAATGGCGATCAAGACTTCTTTCAGCAACAACCAGGGCCAGAAGACTTTGTTCCCCTTGTCCCAGTGGAGACGGAAGATTGCATAGGAAGAGTAGTTGACATGCATCCCAACCCTTCGTCCGTTTTCGATCACGGAGAGACATTTCTCACTCGTTTCAAGCAGGATCCATACTCTGATCATCGACACCACAATCTATACTACCCATTTGCCTCGCTCGATGACTGGGAGATGGCTAATTTCCTGCTGAAATCGAAACTCAGCATGAAGCTCATTGACGAATTTCTGTCACTACGGATGGTAAGTCAACCAGGTCCATGATCATTCTGGTTTGTGTTCATGATTCTTTCAGGTGAGGCAAATGTCACTCTCATTTTGGACAGCGAAGGATTTGCGTGCACAGGCAGAGCTTTTGCCATCAGGCCCACGGTGGAAATTTGAAGTTGTACCGACCGCGCATCCCACAAAGCAACCCGTTCACCTGTACTACCGGGACGCTCTCGAGTGCATCGAGTTGCTGTTCAACCATCCATTCTTTGTGGATAAAATAGACTTTACGCCTTTCCAACTATTCACAACTGCTGAGCAAGTTGTGAGGGTTTATACTGAATGGATGAGCCGCAACAGTGCTTGGGAGATGCAGGTGAGGGCTCATGTATTCAACTTGAATGTTGGCTCATCTTTATTCACAGTCACAGATTCCTGCAGGTGGTACACTTTGTGGTGTCATCATTTCATCAGACAAAACAAATATCACGAGGATCGCCGGTGGTGGTGTTGCGCACCTGTTGTTAATTAGCCTTGCAAACATTAAGATGAGCATCAGGAACAAAGGGTCTTCACATGCATTCCTCCTCCTAGCCTTGTTGCCAATCACACGATTCACTCATCCCAAGAAAAGGATGTGCAGCGTCCTTGACGCGCGTCTCTTCCATCAATGCCTTGACATCATTCTCGATCCTCTCAAGAAAGCTGCTGCCATCGGTCGAATGATGTCGGATCCGCGTGGAAATTTATGCTACTGCTTCACCCCATTGGTCTCATGTATTGTTGACACTCCGGAAGCAGCTATGATGGGTTGCGTTCGTGGTCTCACATCTCATGTCACGATGGCAATGTACAAAAACTATGGCGATGCGCAACATCACGAATCCTGCACCGCGGCCGTTACTCTTTCGCAGCTGGCCTCCATCGATTGTGATCCTCTTTTAGTTGAGGAGTACTTTACTGCATGTGCGCCATTCCGGCTCAGTGGCGCCTCACATCCATACTGGAGGGATTGGCCATTTGCAGAGCCTTTTCGATTCTTTACCCCCAAAGGTTTGCACCACTGGCATGGAGAGTTTTGGAGTCACGACATTCAGTGGTGCATTCGAGGACTTGGGGATGCTGAGATTGACTTTTGATTCTCGATCATCCCGCCCATCACTGGCCTTCGTCGCTTCCCCACTGGCATCATGACATTGAAACAAGTTTGCGGTCGAACTAAAGGGATGTTCAATGATTCTTAGTTGTTGTTATCGCTGGCACCATGAGCCCAGACGTTGTTATCGCAACCCGTGCCCTCATGGAATTCCGTTACATGTCTCAGGCTCCATCACTCACTTCGGCATCCTGTGACCAGATCAAAGCTGCACTACAAGAATTTCATCACCACAAGAATGCTATCATCGAGGGTGGTCTTCGTCGGGGGCCGACAATCGGTGCAATCCTCGAGCACTGGCGAATTCCGAAGCTTGAGTTGCTTCAAAGCGTCGCCCCCAGCATTGAGCAAGTCGGATCCCCGTTGCAGTGGTCTGCAGACACCATCGAGCACACTCACATTGAGGTCGTCAAGGACCCTGCCTCAATGACCAACAACCAGAACTACAGCAGTCAGATTTGCCATAGCCTCGATCGCAATGAGAAATGTCGCATCTTCAACACTGCGATAGCACTATCTACGATATCCTCTCAACCTAATGACTCGGGCGAGGCAGGTAAAGAAGAGGATGATGGTGATGAATACGACGAAGTTGGGGATGTTTTATCCGACTTATGGACCTCACAATGCAAACAGACAAATTTTTTTGCTGTTGCTGCCCAACATTTGGCCTCGGTGACTTCTTACCCAAGACCGCTCCGCACGTTCAGCATTGGATCTATGGCTTTCCATCTAAACTACGACCCCTCATTGCGCCGTGTCCCTATCGACAATGTTGCTACAATGTTCAACCTTCCTGATCTCTGTCCAGCACTTGCTGACTACGTGAAACATGAGGGCGAGTTTGCACAGAATTTCCACAAGTTTGGCCCAAGAAGGAGTGGGGAAGGTGCCTATTTGCCATTCACAGAACTTCAAGTATGGTACAAGGTCCGTTTGCAACAGAAATGCTACCATGATCCATCTGTCATTGCGCCAGCATTTACTGTTCATGCATGCCCTCCAAATCGTTCGTCCAAGCACAGTGGGCAATATGATTTTGTGATTATGAATGCTGATGAAGGGTGTGTGTGGCCATCCAGCAGTTTACAAGGTATGTATGCTCGATTGAATTGATGAAATCTTTCAGGACATACGGTTGTTAACGTCTGCCTTATTATGTGTCCGGCTTCTCCCAACGGTCTAATTGGGCCATTCTCAAACCGGTTCTTGATGTATGCACAGCGTTTTGATATCGTTCCTCAAGGAAACAATGAAGTCGAGCGCACTACAGGCTTGCATGTACTCAAGCGAGCCACCCAACGTATATCTGGCGTGACCTCAACACTAGGAGACATTTTTCCATTGGATCAATTGAGATCATTCGCTCACATTGTCCCTCATTTTGGTCGTATAGCAGACAATCGCCTCACATCTAGCAATTGTGTTGAGTATTCAGAGTCCTTCTATCTGAACAAATATTTCGACAAAGATTTTTTCTATGCCATTAGCTAGTACTAGTTCCACCCCAACGTTTATGTAATTTCAATGTTCCGCACCAGCAACGTACACGATGTAATTACGCGAACATTCAAATTTCCTTGCAACCGCAGCTGCGGTCCTTTGCTCTCAACCTTTTCACTTTCCTCTCTGGCATGGCGGGGCAGCGGCAGTCCTCAAGGAACGCCAGACAGTCTTCGGTTGATATGGCACCTGATGACAACTCTGCCGCACAAGCTCGTCCGAGCCGGTGAACAGCATGAGCAAATGCTGGTACTGGTGGCAGAGCAGATCAGCTTGAGGTGATCGGTCGAACCCTCGAGAGGCTGTCCAGGACTACCTGCCCTATGACGACGGTGCCTCAAGATGCACCTGTGAATCCTATGGTACCAACCCCTGTTGTTAGGAAGAAGAAAGCAGGTGGGGAACGGAATGTAAAGGACCCTGCAAGATTATTTGATGTACGTCGCTTTCATTATACTACTTGTGAGTTCGTATATATTGTTTCCCTTAGGAACCAGAGCCTCTAGTACCCCGGCCTAGTGGTCCTGTGACTGGTGTCCCGGTCCGTATTCCAGCTCAAGGATCCCCAGACAGTTGGTTTGGTTTCAAACTCCAGCCACCACCTCGTCCTACATATGTCAGCTCGCAAGGTCTCCACACGTACCAAAATCGGCATGGAAAGTCACTTACCGCAGCAACAGCCAAGGGAAATCACCATCGACGTGCTGCAAATACTGCAAGTTCTTCGCCCTCTCACTCAAAGTAGCGCCCAAGCCGTCCTCGTGCCGCTCTTGCTCTGGGGCATAGCTCACTCTTAGAGTTGAGTGAGGAACCTGAAGAACAGGACGACGAATACCAGCTTGAGGACAAGCAGTTGGACCCGGATCTTTACAATAGTCCCCCAGACGACGATTTATATGCAGACCCCATGGATGGGTCGTACGATGTGTTCCACGATCCTGACACTGATTTAGTGCAAGGTATGTTTTAAATGGTATTTCGTGTCCCCAGTAGTAAACAAAACAATAGGACACACGGACAATGAGCACCAACTTGATCTGAGCAATGCTGATGGTCAATTCATACCTGAAGATGACGACAACGAGTGCCAATCCGAGCCTCTCGCTGATGAACGTCAACCACCTAAGTCTGGTGATCACGCTGTCCATGTCGAGTGTCAAGTCCATTCTGCTGCCCGCATCGAGCATCAAGGCCGTTCTGCTCCCCACATCGAGCGTCAAGACTATTCTACTCTTCACGTTGAGCGTCAAGACAATTCCATTCCCCCTGTTGAGCCTCGGGCTGAATCTGCCCCTCACGTCGAGCATCAAGACAATTCTGCTGCCCATCGTGAGATTGATCATCGAGGACGTCAGCAACCCCTTCCCATCCAATCTTTCAATTTCCAGAACAGGACCATCCAGCCACTTCATGGTTCGAGTCCCCAGCACCCTGCTTCATCGTCCAGTGGCCAAAAGACAGCCCCCCGTGATCTTCCTTCCCAATGAAACCCTGCTCCACCCCACTGGTCTTCCCACAACTCAGCTGCTCACCGAACACAGGCGCAAGCACCACCATTGCCACCCATCTCTCGCGAAATTTCACAAAACCCAATAGACAGTGGGGCAGAAGTTTCGCACCACCCAGGTGATGAACAGGTAGATTTCCTGTCTCGTCCCTCGTCCATCACCTTATATCCATATCTTTGTTATAGGTGGGTGTGACATACGATCTACTCGCGTGGCATCATGCAACCAACCGCCGTCCTCGCTCCCCTTCTCCAGGCTATCTTGACGATGTGGACAATGGTTGTTATCGTCGAGTACCAAAGAAACCACGCAATGCTGAGAACGAGCAAGAGCGTGAGGCAGAGCAAACACAAGCTGAGGCCGGAAAGGAGAACGAGGGCAGGGGGAAAGGGAAGGACAAGCAGCAAGACGGAGATGGAGAACAAGGCAAGAAACCGGCTGCATGCTCCAAAGACAAGGACAAAGATACTTCATCGAAGGACACGAACATCTTGTTCTACCCCAAGCGCTGGCGGGGTCTCCTTGACCTTGCGAAAGCACGTATGTGACTCCATGCTGCTGTCGAGGATGCATTCCCCAGGCTCGAGGTAGCAATTGATGGTCGGTGCAGCGAGGTTCTCCATGAGGTCATAGCATACTACAAGACGCAGAACTAGGAATTAGAAAAGGGTGCGTTTTGATTATTCAGTCCGTTAGTTTTATCTTGATGGTGTGCCATACAGGAATATATCCTGAGCATTGAGCGGGCATGTGCAGACTTGTAAGTAATATACTTTGCATGTTCTACATACTAGTAACACTTCTAGATCTTCAACGATACGCAAACTTTTCGCAGCAATTTAAAGAAGGAGGTGGCAAAGAACTTACGTGTGGATTATGATATTTTTCCATCCAAGAACGCCAAGACTGCAGAAGAACGTACAATGCAAATCAAGAGTAAGGCTGTTGAACTACTCTCCTCAGCGGCCTACTTACGCGGAGATGTTGATGCCAATGTATGGTTCGCACTTCACTCAGAACTTGCACTAATACATATATGAGACAGGGTAGATCTAGCAATTTTGCTCACCGTGGCCTCCAGCAGCCATGCCTTGCGTTCTTCTACAGCAACTCGAAAAAGGCCCTTCGGCAGTTCACTGAATTCCAACCCCATGTGCCGTACAAGACGCTCACACTGGTCAGCACAATTGTAAGTTGCGACGCCAGTGCGACCAAATTGTACTCATTTCCTCAAAGGTTTATGGTTTATTGGATGGGCTGAGAGAATATGGTGATGATCAGCTCGTGTTTGAGAACACAAGTTGGTCGGTTATCCAGTCCGTGTAGCAACAGCTCAATGAATCACTAACCAACCTTCTCAGGAATGATTACCATGGCTCTAAGCTAAATGCAATGCTCGAGGACTGGGCTCAGACTGGGATGTACGTTTGAATGATTATTCATGTTGATGTGCTTATTCTTTCTTAGGACGGGCTTTAAGGCAAAGACTCAAGTTGCAGAACGCAGTCAGAATGAGTTTGTGATGTTACTGGACTAGGTTGTGTCGTTGACTGTTACCACTGTTGGTTGCTGTTGGTCACTGTTGGGTACTGGGTTTACTGTGTTGTCATGTCATGTTGCTGTGTTGCTGTGGTTCAATTCTTTTGTACATAGTTATTCATGCACAACAATCATACATCACATTTTAATGTTTGTGCTAGTAGTGGGTCTGCAGTGTGATGGTGTCTGCAACAGCTAGCTGGACAATGGAGTATGTTAGGTAGTTCACTGTACAGCACTGTACAGTGTCATGTCAAGGTGACAACTGTGTAGCACTGTGTATCGGAGCGGTGCTGTGCTGTGCCATATTTGGGTGACTTACTGGACAGCTGGCTTTGAATAGCCAGTGGCTATACAGGCCGTCACAGTCACACATGCTGTACAGACCATTACAGGCAAACATGTGCTGTACAGTGCTGGTACAGCATTGTACCAGCACTGTACAAAAGGGGACATGTCTGTGATGGTTGTGATAGCTGTACCTGACTGTCCAGTGCTGGCCGGCAACCAAGGGATTTTCTGATGTGGTACTATCAAACATAATGACAGTGCGAGAACCAGCCATATACATCCTCAGAACTGATGTTGTACAGTGCGTCGAGCAATGTGAAATATATATCCTGATCAGCCAGCTGTGTCATGGCCATTCACATGTAATCTCCATTTCGACGGAGGTGATACTTCATAGCTGAAAATGCAAGCTCGATCGGATTCAAGTCAGGAGAATAAGGAGGTAAAAATTCACAGTGCATTCCCCTATACAACCATCAGCACACAAGATTGAACGATAATAATGGAATTACCTAGATTCGATGAGTTCCTGAATGTCGGGGTGCTTGTGAATTCAACAATTGTCCATCACAATAACAGAGTTTGGTGCAGGAAACAGTTGCATAGTATCAAGGAGCCCCATGATAAAAGTCATAAAGGTTTCCGTGCAAAAGGAACCCTCGACTATACTGCAGTGCAAGAACCCATCTTGAAGCGACAGAGCGGGGAGAACTGAAAAGCTTTA
>JBBPJP010001111.1:0-10604 GCA_038088775.1 Boletus barrowsii
ATCCATAACTGCTAAATTTACTTTTCTGGTTTAGAATGGAGCATCATCCCAGAAATCTAGTGATTTGCCAAGCTCCACATTGAAATCCAAAGCTTCCTTGGACAAGCTATTCGAGCAGGTAAAACTCACCTGAAGGGCTGCAAAATGGAATTGTTGAATAGTTTAACAGTTCCTGGCTGAGAACCCTCCTCTTCCACAACATGTTCCATGGTCCTCACAACCTCCCATACAGCAGAAAAGATCCTCTGAAGAGAGACAAGTGTCCAGCATTCAGAAATCTGTTAGTACTCTTATTTTTCTTTTCTTGTACTTCTTTGAAGACTATATATTCTCAGAGTGAAGCAGAACATGACAACCAACCACATATAGGGTCAGGTTGTCAGAGGCAGATGCCACAGGTGTGTTTATAAATTAAACCTCAATTTACAGTTCTTAGAGTCATTCTACTGATAGGAGACTGATACAATGACAACCTCTCGCATGAATGTATCTGCTCTGATGGAACTTCCAGAAGGTTCAGAAGTACTGCAAGGCCAGGAAGTTTCACATACTGTGCAAAGGCTGCAATCAGTGCATGTAGAGGATGGTACGAGATTCCATTCCCATTCCAGTTTTTGAAGTACTGAAGGTGCTGGAAGCACAAGGGGTACCAGAAGCACCGGAAGCATTGGAATCACCAGAATTACAAGGCCAGAAAGTATTGGATATGCTGGCAAGACTGAAATCAGTGCATTTAGAGAATGGTACAAGTTTCCATTTCCATTCCAGTTTCAGAAGTACTGAAGGTACCGGAAGCGCCGGAAGCAGAGGAAGCAGAGGAAGCAGAGGAGATACCAGAAAAACCCAAGGTACCAGAAGCACAGGCACTGGAATCACCAGCACTACCAGTAATGTATATGTCAGTGCATGAGGATGGTATGAGGTTCCATGTCCATTCCATCGTCAGAAGCACTGAAGGTGTCGGTAGTACTAGTACTGACAGGCCAGGAAGTGTCATATATTCTGGAGAGGATGATGTCACTTCAGATAGAGACTGGTAGGAGCTTCCATTTCCATTCCAGTGTCAGAGGTACTGAAGATACTAGAAGTACCAGATATATTGGAAGTACTGGAACCAGTGCAGGAAGAACCACAAGAGCTGGAGGCTTCACAACAGATATCCAAACCCTCAAGAATACCCCTTATAATGCCCACTTTGCATTCCATTGAGCATTCCCTCCAGCCATTCAACTCCACAGATGCATGTAGTGGATTGCAAGAGCTATTTGAATGCTTCAACCTTGAAGAGGAGGAGGAGATGGAATGGTTCAGAATTGAAAATTCAGAAGAAACAGTCCTCAGAATGGAAGAAGAAGAGGAAAGTGAAGATGAGACACCGCCTCTCCCTAAAGACCTCAGGATGGAAGAAGAGGAAAGTGATAATGAGCCACTTCCAACCTATGGTGAGTAACCTGCTATTTCTGTCTACACAATAACTCAATCATCATAGACGAGACACAGTTTACATGGGATTCTTTTCACAATGGTAACCTCCATTTTCCTCCATTTACTCATCGCTTAGTATCATGCAATAGATGACATGGACATACAAAACCAATCCTCAGGTATGTATTGTTCTATTTACCTATACCATTATTATTTACTTGCACTCCATTAGGGCCCAAATCCATCAGTGCATATCTCACACTCAAGAAAAATCAGTTGTCATCCTATTCTCCAAGAATATCGGAACAGGAAAAGGCCATGGATGTCAATGGTTAGTTTTTATCTTGTCGATAACTCTGCCATATTTCATCCACCGACAGAATCTGAGGAGATCCAGGCCAAGGAATTGCTCAGGGCTTTGAGAAGACAGCAGGTGACCAGAGTGTCATTCTTGTTTACCACCACAACCAGTATGTTCCCTTTCTTCTGGGTGCCTTTTGCCGGAACCATTGGAATTCCCAGACCCAGAGGCCATCCAACCTGAAGACGATGATGTAGATGTACTCAAGGCTTTGAGAAGACAGAAAGTCACTGGAATGTCATTCCTATCTTCCACCATGAATGGTATGCCTCTCTTCTTCCAGGTTCATTTCAAGGACCTTGATAGCTTTTCTAAAGCACTTCACTAGAACTATCGGAATCGCCTTCAGAAGGATACTCCAGCCAGATTGCACTTCAACGTCAACGTGTCACCGCCATATCATTTCTCTCTGATTTTAATCATGGTAGGTGGATCTTAATCGTGATATTCTTCCAACAGCAACTCCTCCTTCCAGGATGTTCTCAACCTGGATCTTCATCCCCAAGAAACTCAAAGGACACATATCTACCCCACCTCCCCATCCCCTCAGGCTCAAACAGCAAAACATCACTGCAGTGTCACTTCTCTCTGACATCACTCCCAACAACGATGGTGCGCACCGGCAGAAACTTTTCAGAATAAAACTTTGACCGACGGTTTCCATTCCAGACGGTAAACCTCTCCATAGGCATGACATACCTGATGGATGGAATGAGGTTGATGTCAAAAGCTCCCCCGTCCAACAAACACCACCATCATCCCATGGAGATCCTACCAATCTGATGGACAGTGATAATGAAGGCCCTAACAATGATGAGTACAAGCCATCAGACGCTGAAGAACCTAGGGAGGTTCCATCTTCAAAGGGAGAATCTCCTGTGGAAGATGAAGATGACCCCACAGAACTGACAGTTTATATCGTAGACCGTCATAGAATTCAATACAGTATGACCTCTCCGCTGATTTCGAGGCAGTCTGACCATTAACCCTTGATTTCATACAGAATGTACAATCTCAAACCTTCCATATGGGCTGTTGCTACACAGAAGATCGACACTCTTCAGCCCAAGAGTTATGTGTCTGGAAGCATCATTAATCTCTTTCTTCTGATGGAATGGTACAACATCTTGAAGGATTCCTGTTGTCATTTTGTGGACCTTTTCATGACAGCATCTTTCCTCCCTCCTGAGACTGAAGAAATAACCCAATTCTGGACTCATTCCAGCCTCTTCTCCGATCCCCTAGCGCCACCCACTCCGAAGCCTGTGGTATTCATAGTTTGCAGGCATCATCACTACTTCACTGTCTGCTTTGACTATCAGTCCAACCATGCATGGGTGATTGGTTGGAACCCCAATCCCACCACCCCCGGTCTATATATCGGTGTCAGATGGGATGAATGGAATGGTCTCATGTATTGGAGGAGGGTTGCTGCCTTGTTTGGATGGCCAGTCTCTGATGTGAATCCCGGGGTGGATGTTGTATGTATATACCTATACATATGTTTACATCTTATTCTTATTTCAGCTGAATTTATTCTGTGACAGAATGGAGTGGATTGTGGACCGATTGCTGTCTCAATTACCCAGTATCTTCTACACAACAATCCTGATGCCTACCTGCGATCGATCCCTGGAAGTAAATCCCTGTATGTGAAATGCCCCCACCTCACCAGAAGACTACTCTTGGAAAGCGTTGCAAGAAACCTGTTCAACTGTCACCGGTGGTGGAGAATTAAAAGAGACAGAAGCATGGTTAGAAGAGCCATCTGACGCGGTTCTGGATCTGATTCATAACGGTGGATTGGAGGAATCTAATTAGGTGACAGCACTGAACGTCATGCTGGCTAGATCAGGAGACAGGTGTCGGGAATGCAACCCACATACAAAGCACTGCTGTGACCTTGAGGCTTCCGGTGCTACTGATGCTTCTGGCAAGTCCTCCCATGAGGAGGATCCTATGACCCAACGACTTCCATCATACTTGAAGTGCCTTAAGATCATGCGTAATGCTTGTAATCGTGCTTTATATCACCCTAGAGTTCCTAGGACAAAGTCGCAGGTGATGCCACTTCTGGCACAATGCTACCTTCCCCTCCCCATGGACGATTTCTTTGACAACTATTTCAACGGTCCCATGCTGGAAGATTTGCAGGATGCAATATGAGAGAATGCGAACGGTGGCATCCGCTCCAACTGGGATTATTTCAGGGATTATGGCTACAGACTCCTTCCCGATTTTACTCTCATCTTCAATCAACAAGATCTGATAAACATCAAAGAGCACCTCCTCCCTATAGGTGAACCCAAATTTCAGGATCCATCTCCCAGGGATGAGACCGTAGTCCATCATCTGTCCACCAATTGCATGGGAGAACCTTGTCAGGTTCTCATGGAGGACGTAGATGTCATGGGAATGGAGGACATGCTCAAGATCACAGGAAACAGAAACTATGGTCTATGAAGGGGGTACTCATTTTTTCTCCACACTTTCTCCTTGACTCTTTCACTTGCCTTTTCCTAGTCTCGCTCTCTCGTCATCATATGTGGTTGTATTCGTAGTGGAGTTGTCCTCCACAAAAAGCTATTTAGATGTGTTCTCTCGATTCACTTCTCTTTATGTCTCACATGGCGCCTCACCTATACCTTTATAGTCTTTCTTTCTGTTCCCACCGCAGTCACGTTATTCAGACTTCACCACCTGCGGCATAGCCTTTACTGCACATCCTGCATACTGCACATTCATGACTCATACTGACTTTGTATGCTACACATTCGAGTCATACTTAGACAGAGACAGAATCCCTTCAGGCTCCCACTCCTTTCTTTCCTTATTTATCATTCCACAGCATTTGGGGCCTACTATATATATAGTCGCATACTTTCCCCTCTGTATTTTCCCTAAGCTAGTTCTATGCAATATCAGCGTTGTTTCTAGTCACCTCTGAGTCCCTAGTGAGCACCTTATTGTACCTAGGATAGGAGAGACCAGCTTAGGCTTCGCATTGTCTCGAAGCTCTGCATCATCCTTTAGTGTTCCCTCATAACCCTTCACTCATTGAACCTTTGATGCTATGCTTCTTTGACCAGTAACAAGCGCATCCAAATGGCATCAGGTGGCAGCATGTGGGGTTGAGGAAAGAAGATGTAGAGTAGATCGGCAAGGTCCCAACATTGCTTTGTGTTTTTATTTAGGCTGTATGAGTTGGGCAAGAATCTGACGCTCAAGAGGTCATCGACAACGTGAGAAACCGACCACAATTTGATCGCCTCCTGGAGTGTGGTGATGGTATCCCAAGGGTTCCGGAGTCGAGAAGGGTCCAGTGTGAGCCACATGTCATTGGTGAATGCAATGAAGAGATCGGAAGCATGTTCATCCCATGTTTCATGGTTTATCCACCTCCAAGACTCCATTATATGTGTTGGATATTTGTCGAGACACTGAATGAGCTCATTCCAGGTGGGCCATTCTCAAAGTGGACATTCTGCAGTGGCCTCGGTGTTCCATTGTTCCGGTCAAGTTTTGGTAGCATTCCTTGACTTGGTGACCTTTTTTATGCACGACCTTAACTTGAGTGCTACATCTGCGTCTTCGATCTCGATGATCACTGGAAGATCTCCAGTGACTGGATTCAAGTCTTGGAGGAAAAACATTCCAAACCTCTGGATGACACCCTCATATGACAGGTCTCTGAGGGCCTTCACAAGATGGGCATCTTTTGCTGGAATCGTGAAGGACATGTTCCGAAGTAGATGGATGTAGTGTTGCTGCAGCTTCGGCTCCAAACTGGCTTTGAACCATGACCAAGCGCTGGTTTGCCGAGCCAATAATGGACCAGACCGGTAACTACAAGTGCAGCTTTAGCGCTGCAGCTCCAGTTTCTGAGCTGCAGCTAGCCGGCTGGCCACCGGTCTCGGGTTGCATGCACGTACACTCATACATGGAGTAAATGGTTTATAGTAGTCTAATAAATTCACCTAACCCAAGCATAACATCAAAGCAAGAAAAGGTACTCAAATCTACTTCAAAGCACATGAGCAAGCGCATCTGCACGCTCACCCATGCACGAGACAGAGTGGCGAAGGAAATGAGTTAGAACAAGCCACAGCGAGTACATCTGGGATTCTGGTGACTTTGCAAGCAATGATGAATGGTGGTGGCAACGAGAGCACGGTCCGCGGATGTAGTTTGCATGCACCGTATACAAACAGTAAGTAGCGGGGTGGGAACACGGTAATAAGGGGATGAGGTGCAAATGTGGTCCATGATGCGGATGATTATGGTTGTGGGGAAAAACAATGACAGCGAGCTGCACTCAGGCTGTAGTGAGTACATGCAATGCGGGTTGAAGTGATGAAAGTGACAACATATGTACTGGTGCATGTAGGCGGGCTGCGGCACTGCGCACTGCATGCGGGATATGCGAAGGTGTTGGCAAGGCTGCGAGAGCTACAGAAAATGAGGGACAAGCGTGCTGCATGCATGGTAGCAGTGAGGGCGCTGAGAGCTGGAGAGTGTGGTGTAGATTGTACACATGGGCCATGGCAACAAAGGCTTGCATTGTAAGACGGTGACGGTGACAGTGCATCATGCATGGTGCTGGTACACCATGCATGGCGCATGTTGGAATGTTGGACCTAGGTAATGGTGACAGCAAGTATTGGTGAAATGAGTGGATCATGTGGGTGAGACTTAAGCAGGCATTGGCACAAGACAGTAGATGCAAGCTACAACTATTATATGGATACTACAGAACTGCATACCAACTCAAAAAGCATAACAAATAGTTCGGTATTAAGAAAGGCGTTCAGGTGGATCACCCTCTTGTTGTGAGATCAGTACCATAATCACATCCATCATATCATCTGACTGGCCTCCACCAATGATCCTCCCAAGTAAGTCCTCATTGTCGTGCTCCTGATTCTGGTCCAAGTCACCTTTCAACATGAGCAAACCCTGCACAAAGTCTAACCGCCGTTTCTTGAGGAAGAACTTGGTCATCTGTAGTGCTTCCATCAATGCCGGGCTAATGTGGTTGCGTCACTTCATTATCGTCTCAGCGCTTGATGAGAAGGCACGTTCACATGGTACCGAGGAAGCCTGAATAGGGAGGTAGTCCATAGCGATACGGAAAAGTGTCAGGTATGACGCTCAAGAGACTTGCCAAAATGCTACTGGGTTGGTTTTTCTGGGAACTTGAACACCAAGATACGCGTGCAGCTCTGACTCAACGTTGACTGGTACAGTGGATTCAGCTGGGTCAGGATCTGTGGCACCATGCATTGTAATACCATAACGCTCGGCAAGGGATTGCAGTGAGTGCAACTTCCTGGGTGGAGGGACAACTGGAGAGTCTGAAACATCTTGGGATTGGAACTCTCTGGTTGCTGCCTCAAGCTGGATACGATAGTCTTTTATCTGTAAAATGAATGGGGTCACCACCACGCTGCCACCACAAACGTCATGAGTAGCACGAAGAACCTGCTAATGATATACATACGGTCTGAATGACAACTCCTCGTGCTCTAGTCCTATGCTCGGATTCCCAGTGCATCATAACGTGGGAGAGACAGATATTCAGGTTGACCACTAAGTTACAATGATCAGTGACAATCGTCATTAGAAATTGAGCTACTTACACATCGTGATAATGTAGGCATTTGTTTGGCCCAAGCATTCAGAATACTTGTCAGCACACAACAGTCCAGGACGGATGAATGGCCCACAGCATGGGACAACATCAGCCAAGCGCTTCCATTGTCTTGTGAACATGTCAAAGACAGGGACCACCACACCAAGCATAGGCATCGTTTCCGATGATATCGAGTCCTGCGCAAGATAAGTAATCTAAGATAATAGACACAGTAATCAGTTGTGGTCACCTGATCCATCAAAGACTCAATGTATATACCTCGAGGACTAGTTCCATGTCATGGAGTATTAACCAACCCGCCCGATTCAGCTGGAAGTTAGCAATGTTGCGCTGGGTTGGTAGTTTGAAAAATTGGTCAAGAGGCTGTATTTGACTCGTTAAATACAATAGTCCTAGTTAATAAAAGTAGACTTACCAGTTGCATCTCGCGAAGGCGGTTGATCATCAAGTAGATAGAGTCCCACTGCAACTTAACATCTTGGATAAGTTCCTTCTCGGAAATGTTGAAGTGCTCACCATCAGGATCCAACCAGAGGCACATCTCATTGCTGTTCTTGATGGTGCCACAAAAGGCTTGCCGGCAGAGGTGCAATGCACGCAAGCAGCAAACAACATTTCGACCAAGCTTGATGGGGTCCCGTTTGAGCTCTTCCATGTACACTTTCTTGTCAACCTCATTCCCGAGAGAGTCAACCCATACTTGTGCAACAAGGGCTAGAAAATCTGTGTTCTTGTAGTTTTCTGTGACGTGTTTTGCGCAAGTGTTGAGAAGGTGAGGTAGACATAGGATTCGACGTTTGTTAGCATTAAAATCAATTCCACGTGACGTGAGAAGTACAGAAAGGTGTTTCATCACTGCATCATTATTTCCAGCGCCATCAAGCGTGAAGTGTCCAATCTAACAAAGGTTGAGTAAGTTGGAGTTGTTGAATATCTGATGAGATATGCAACGTGCCTTGTGTGTCATCTTGGCACGATCAAGGAGGAGGAGAATCTTCTCCACTATGATTTCCCCGGTGTGACTCTCAGGCAAATGATGAAAGGCAATCAAGGCTGCCTTGAGCTGTAGCGTTGACATCTTTGGGCACTTGCCAATCCAGTGAGCTGTGATGCCCATGAATGGCCAACAAGCTCCATCTGACCAGATGTCAGCTGTGCATGATATCCTGCCGAGCGCGTTCTAGAGTACATGTATGGTGACATACGCGGTAAGCTCCAGTAACCAAGGTTACTGTGTACAAGACGCACCTGAAGGTCCCCACTCAATACCTGAAAATACTCTTTCCACGCTTGCAGGACAAGTTCGTGCATTTTGGTTCGTCTAGGGATATCTGTGTCTCGAAGGCTGGGTCGGAGTAGGAGTAACAGCCTTCTGAATTCAGGGCATTCAACAACATTTATGGACTAGGAGCGATGTTAGGTTCAGCTAGAATGACAAAGATCGGTAACAAAGGAAGACTTACTTGATCATCAGTGACAATGAAGTCCACTAGATAGTGTTGCAATGCCGCTGTCAAGTACTCTGGTAACCCATCGTTGCACGACAGTTTCGCACCTGGGAGCTGTGGCCAGAAATCACCTGGCACAGGCTGGGGCGGGGGTGAGAGTTTATGAATTGAAACACCAGGTTTCAGAAGAGTTTGACGTAGCGTCCTGAATGTATATCCCATAGAAAAGGCAAGATTGACGCTCCCAATGAAGACTGGCCAATTGTGCTTCTCAGCTTCTTCTAGATATTTGAGCAAATGGAACTTTCCGATGTGTAGACGCAGGCCAGAATTTCCTGTATTGGCACTGTAAACGAACTTGCAGTCGGTTGGGAAGTTCTCGGGGTTGTGGGTCTTTGAATCCCTATGAAGATCGACAGGTTACTGAGTTAGCTACTGATGTGTGCCACATACCTGCACAGAATACATGTCAATGACTCTTTTGCACGTTTCTCAAAAAAGTGGTGGACGTCGGGTGCTCGTCCAGTGGCTCCACCCAATTGCACTGACTCTAGCAGGTCAGTAGTATCATTCATGGAGTTAGTTGTGTGAAGGGTATCCTGAGGAGTACCACGAGGGTGGCGGGGCACTCTGGCCCAAGGGATCAATGGTTCTTCAAGATCATCAGTGTCATCATTGTCGTCGAGTTCCTTGTCCAATCCTGCATCAATATCAATGAACTTGGTGCCCTGCGAGCCTCTCCTCCATGGGGACAAGTCTCAGCATTGCTTAGGTCCATTACGGATATGCTGAGGTGCTTGGGTAGGTTTGGTAGGTCGTGCTGTGACTTGTGTGGGCCCAGCCTCCTCCTCCTCCTCCTCCTCCTTGTCACCGTCTTGAACGTACCATCGCAGAGGATGGCGAGTACAAGGAGAGGCATGGCATGAGTCGTGAGTCACGACCACCACCAAGTCAACCTTGCTTTTATATGAATGAGTGGCGGTTGCCAAACATTGTTGGGTCACAGTTATTAGTCACAAAAACATCGTAGTGAGGGTTGAGGCGTCAGCTATAGACACAAACAATGTACTTCATTACATCTGATGACATACAAGAGAAACATACACAGCAAGCATGGACGAATGGTGACACAAATGGAGAGGTACAAAACACCCAAATTATCATCCACCTCGGGTTCTTGATGCAATGTCAATGTCCCAATCCAGGCCCTGGGCCCTGACTCAGGTTCTCAACTACAGATCATTGATCACCGGCAAAGCGCTTGGTGCCAGAGCTACTGGCTTCAGAAGTGTCTGAAGGGATAAAAGACTCATCCGAACGAGAGCATTTCTTGCCCCGGAAGTTCTCTTTATACCATTGCATGTAGTGGTTGTAAGTGGTCATCTTCTTTGTGTCAAAGAGTGCGATGTGGAAATGATCCCAGGAGTTGAGTAGGGTGATGGGTTGCTCAAGACTTGCAAAGTCCGCTTCTATACCACTATGGGCTGCGGCTTCCTCACAAAAGCAGATTAAATAACTTCTAATCAGATCGAGGCCCTGGTTCACCACAGTCTTGATGTGATCCATGTCTGATTCTTTTCCCGGGAGTACCTGTTGTTCATTAGACGGTGAGCAGTGGCATTCATCTGATAGACTTACGCCATGAGCGCTTCATTCCATTTGCTTGACAGTCTCGGGATCAATCACAATTGCACCATCATCGCCCAGTTTCTTCAAC
>JBBPJP010001112.1:0-10600 GCA_038088775.1 Boletus barrowsii
CAGGGCAGCACCACGAGCCAGGGCTGTATGGTCTGGACCATGGAACAATAGGTTTTCCGCTATCACACTGGCGGACCTCTGAAGTACCACCCCAGAGAAAGTCCCAGATCATTATCTGGGCATGTACGCAAATGGTGATAATTTCCAACCAATGCTGGAAGCGGACACAGCTACTCCCACGGGTCAAGGGATGGGGCTTGGACTGCAACCTTCTTCATAAGAGACTGCCATGAGAAACACAGTCAAACAAGGAATCAAGGTGGTAAAAGTGGTGAGTGAAGAGGAAGGCACTCGGATGCGACCGAGGCAGAGTGGGAACCAACCCACCAACCACATACGGACTAAGTCTGGTTTCTGCGTAGAGGCATGCTCGATACCTGGAACAGACCAGGAGGCGTGGCCTGGGACTGGAACCGACCAGCATCCCAGAACACCTGGAACTGACCAGGGTTTTTAAAGGGCAGAGATGGGTCAACATCATCTCTAGCCCATGATACTTTTTCACATAGATTATCTCCAGTGTTTGTGTCAGGTGGCTCTTCTCAATCCATATCTATTTCCATCACCCTCTACCCACCTGACTGCACTGCATTGAAAAGCATTGACACAAAAGCCCTCATCGACTCTGGGGCAATCAGTTGCTTTATCGACTATGCTATGGTAGTGGCTTGTGACATCCCCACTACACGACTCAAGACTCCCCTGCAGGCGAGCAATGTCGACAGGTCACCCAATAAAAACAGCCTAATACGAAAACAGGCATCAGTGCTAATGCAACTTGGAGAAACCACCGAACTCCAGGACTTCCTTGTTATTGACTGTGGCAAGGATGAGATTATCCTCAGGCTCCCTTGGCTCCGTGACAACAATCTGGAGGTCAATTGGAGTACAGGAACTGTTCATATCCGCGATCCGGAACTGACTGGACAGGAACACATGAGGAATCATGAAGACGAAGCAGCTGCGGCCCATACTATCAACATCTTCAATAGGAAATGCCAGATGAACAAAATACAGCAACATAGGGCTCTGTGGTGGAAGCATAACATCGATCTGGTACTGATGGCAAAGACCAACGAGGTTCATCTGAAGGTACCTGACGTGGACCCGACCATGCAGCGGGAGGAGATACTGGCACTCATAGATGTTGAGGAGGATGATGAAGACGAGCCAACCGGACCCTCCATTAGGAAAACAACAATTTCAACTTCTCTCGCCCAAGATGCGAAGAAGACCAAGGTGGAACTCCCGCGGGACTTCCAAGACTTTGAGGACGTCTTCCAAAAGAAGGATGACAGTCCCCTTCCACCCTACCGGTTGTTTGATCACGGCATAGATCTAGATGACTCTTTCCAACCCAAGGTTTGCAAGGCCTACCTGCTCAACCCTAAAAAGCGAGAGGGATGTAAAGATGTCATCGACAAACACTTGAAAGCCGGACGTATTTGCCCATCTAACTCCCCCATGGCTTCTCCATTCTTCTTTGTCTCAAAGAAGGACAGTAATCTTCGCCCCTGCCAGGACTACCACGATCTCAACGAGCATACCATCAAGAACACGTACCCTCTCCCGCTCATTGGGGACTTGATGGATCAGCTCAAGGGATCTCGTTACTTCACAAAGATGGATATCTGGATCAAGACTAAAGATGCCTGGAAGGCAGCGTTCATCATGCCCTTCGGCCTCTTTGAGCTTCTCATCATGTTCTTCGGCCTTTGCAACAGTCCTGCGACCTTTCAGTTGTTCATGGACTGCATTTTCAAGGATATGGTAGTGGAAGGATGGTTGATCATCTACATGGATGATATGTTGATCCATTCCAGGGCTCTCAAGGAACACCACAAACGAATGAGGCGAGTTCTGGAATGGTTGCGCGAAAACCGTCTCGGCCTCAAATTGGAAAAATATATGTTCAACGCATCCTGGGTTGAATTCCTAGGGATGGTCATTCAAGAGGGTATCATCGTGATGGACTCTACCAAGCTATCGGCAATCTCTTCCTGGGAACCACCTACTTCGGTTGATGTAGTCCGCTCATTTATAGGGTTCTGCAACTTCTATCACAAGTTTATTCTGAACTTCTTGGAAATTGCCAGGCTGATCTTGGATTTAATGAAGAAAGGGCAGCCGTGGTCCTGGATGCACGAGCAACAACAGGCTTTCAACCTCCTCTGAAAGGCCTTCACCTCTAAACCTGTACTCACAATGCTGGATACATCAAAGCCATTTTTCGTCATGACAGACGCCTCACTAACGGCTTCTGGAGGTGTGCTGATGCAGAAGGATGCCAATGGCGACTTACATCCTTGCTGCTACATCTCTAGGACGTTCTCACCAGTGGAACGAAATTACAACATCTATGATCAAGAGCTTCTAGTGGTTATACACATGCTAGAAGAATGGCAGCACTATCTCACCAGAACCGACCAGGCCATAACTGTGCTCACAGACCACACTGCGCTCACTATCCTCAAACGTGAACGCCTGCAGGATGGAAGACGCCAAAAGCGTCAACAGACTCGCAACGTGGAGGTGGGTTGCTCACTCAGGCATGGATGTGGATGCTCATCTTTCCTTCCTCAGCTACTCGTTGTCGCACCATCCACATGTGTGTCAGGTCCCAGATCCTCTTGTCCTGTCGACAGCTGTCACTCCCGCTCTTGTCGTCCTCTTGTCCTGTCATTCTTGCCCTTGTCGAACTATGGTCTCGCCGAATAGTCATTATCTCATGATTCCCTGTCTCAATACTTCTTACACAATACCTTAGTAGTGCCGGGCACATATAAGTAGTCGAGCACGGTCGTGTGTATTCCTTAGTTTTGAGATTATCATTCATTTGCTTCCATTGTGTCTCTCTTCGAGTCGCCAGTCGTAAGGTCCTGACAATGTGTCCTCAATGTATTTGAAAGAGTTTCTATGAAGCTTACTCGAGCATGTAAAAATGTGCATGAAAGGCGAACCGTAGGATTTATTCACCTACAATTGACCCCTTTGCTATACAGAGAAAAACAGATCAGGAATTCGTAATGCAAGCGAAAAAGGTGGTGCTTACTCTGCGCACGCTTCGATTTTCACTGGCAGATTGGCTCGCTGGGCAATCGCCCAGGTCACCCATGCACCACCTTTGAGCCGCTCCTCGACGATATTGCAAGTCATACTGACTAGTGTGGTGATTGATCCTTCATACCATGGGGAGACTGAACCACGTCAATGCCAAGTAACGGACGAGCCAGGTATTCTTATTTACCAGAAATGCCAGTACAGGGAAGCATAGGAATGTTGAGCACAGCCGTTGATCTGTTGAGAAAGTCCACAGAGGCTTTGAGGGCATCCCCAGCATTCATCTTGCTCCTCGTCTGTAGCGTCTCTTCAATCCTTCCTCTTCCTCTTCCTCTAATCGCTTCGACCATTCTAGTAGATCATACTTGGTGAAAACGACAACAACCGGAGCTAACACATAGTTGTAAGACGGTTAGTGTCCCCCTTGGCACGAGCTTGAAAGAATGAACTCCCAAGCCTATAGGCCAGAGCCAACAATGTCTTGTCACCTTCCTCCAGCACTCGTCCACCGGCTCGTGGTGTCTCTGTACAGAGCATGAATACAGTAAGTTTGAGACGGAACGTTCCGAAATAGTGACGTACCATATTGCATGAAGTCGATCTTTCAACTACTTCTTGTCGTTTCTCTCTTGAAGGAACCGAGCAAGTTGAGCCACTTCCCAAGCTGTCAGCCCGCATCTCCTTGTCCACTGATGGCATACGAATGGGAGCAGGGTGTGAGGCAATTGAGGTCCAACAAACGACATCTCCTCACCATCTCCTCACCATCTTTAAGTGGGGAGGGGGACGGCACAACATCGTCCTCCGTGAGCACACAACCATGTATATCTTCACATTCCAGGACAGTCTCCAACCACGGGCGAATCAAATACAATGTCTTCATAAATCTTGATTCCTACTCTCTCATAGGGTAACAGTGTCTGCGCAATAAACACGACCTGAATGCGTCCGATAAGATATAAGAAGCACGATGCAGCTGTGACTTGAATCAAGAAGGACCATTGGAGGCTGAGTCAAATTGGCGGTGCTCGAACGGAGCATGATCGTAGATGAGAACATGACAGAGAATGTATCTGGGTAGCGCATGTCAGTAGCATGCTCGGACGGATATACATGACTTACTTGGTGGCACAAACGACTGTCAGACATAGCGGGATCACCTAAACACGGTCAGCTCACATGCCACATGATACATGTCATGCACAGACCCGAATTGCCCACGAAATGATGGCGAAAATGAGGATGGCAGACTTGTTCGCCTCCGGGCCATCCTTGCTGAGGTCCATGTTCATGGGTGCGACAAAGACAGCGGTTGCAGTGATGAGAGACGGTCTTCTGCTTTGGTGTCTGGACGTCGACAGCGCTGCTGTTCTTCCCATGAACAAGCATGACTCTGCTGGGCAAGTCAGATCCATCCGCCATGTCTTACCTATCACTAGGTTAGAGGAATGAATTCAACATACTCTGGACATGCTCTTTCGACATTTTGTGGGTCTTCATTGGCAGGAGGGCATCTGACAATTGAATTTTCCAAACCTCCAGAACTCCGAACTCTGGACATCAAGCTGTCACACATCACATGACTGCAGCACAGTTTAGGCGGAGCTTCAACTCATTGTTGCCGAATCACGCCGCCCTGCTGTGCACCGACGCCCACACACCAATGCCTTGCAACTGGCATTCGTCGCCGCCCTCATCAATTGAATTCCAATCGCACGTATGATGACGTTTCT
This sequence comes from Boletus barrowsii, assembly GCA_038088775.1. Taxonomy (NCBI): domain Eukaryota; kingdom Fungi; phylum Basidiomycota; class Agaricomycetes; order Boletales; family Boletaceae; genus Boletus; species Boletus barrowsii. The sequence continues at coordinate 4,794 of JBBPJP010001112.1, forward strand.
CCAGCCTATCAGCCACACCCACAGACGTATAAGAAGATGCCCCCCTTGGTCTCTCCCTTGGTCGTTCTTCGCTACTTTCTCCTACTGCGTCCCCTTCGCAATGTATGTTTACTTCTCTTCTCCCTTGTGGTAAGTGTCCTCTGCCTAGTCCTGTCTTATCCTCACTTTCCTTTTCACAGGCTCGTCGCTCATGTTCTCCGTCTTCGTGTCGCCTGCAGTACTATGCCTTTTATCCCTCCGCCTTATGCCCCATCGCGCCGCTGTCCATGTGGTGCCGACGTCCCGCTACGCTTTGCTCAGCCCAGCAATGTTCGCCATGCTGGCCAACCTTATTATGTGGTATCGTTCTTTTCATTCGTTTCATTCCCTCTTCCTGATGTCGTTCCAATAGTGTCCTGTGTGTAAATGTTGGTACCACTGGGCTGATGGTCAGGGCAACTCGCCATGGCCCTCGCCAACAACTTCACCCATGATCGAGCAGGGTAAGTAACCATTCCCAATGCTGCTCCCAAGCTCATGCCGTTCATTAGGTGCTTCTCTACCCTCCGTGGTCTCTCAACCCCATGCTACCAACCATGCACAATCCGGCGGTCATTGCCGTTATCAACAATGTGCAGTGGTCAGGGTTAGCCGCAAATGTGAATGACAGATGTGTCGGAAGCATTGTCGTGTCGCTGGGGGCTGTGGCTCTGAGGGCCACGCTGCCAACCCCCCCTCATCCTTGGCCACGAAACCATCCCATCCCCCCGTCCAATCTGATTTCTCTGTGCATCCAGCACCTCCTCGACACCCTGACCCCACATTCCTATTGAGCATTGATCCTGTTTTGTGTCCTGCACCTCCCACAGAATCTACTATCCCCGACCCAGATTTGTTGTCGCATCCTGCGCCCCCCGCACACTCTGCTACACTCAACTTGGATTTCTCCTTGGACGAAGATGATCACATTCCACCCCCCCCTCACCTCCTTCCTCGCTCGGGTCCTTTGCTTTCTCATCGTCTTCATCATCAAATATCAACTCTGCCCCACACTCGAGCTCGGGCCCACCCATGCTCATGGCTGATGCGAGCATCAATCCTCGTTATACCTCCCAGCTGTGGCCCGTCTTTGTGCAGCATGTTGCCGACGTTCACAGGAGGGCTGAGCAGAAGCGTCAGCGCAATCAAGAATCTATCTTGGAAAAGAGGAAGATGCGTGAGCGCGTCCTTGCATTCAGCTTCCCCAAGGTAAAGTCGTTCGTTCTGCATTGCTATACCTTTAGTAACAATGTTTCTCGTAGAATGATGCAGCACTGTCGACTTCCAGGATGGCTTCATATATCCATACTTCAAGCTTACACGCTCGGTACTGGGTGACCTTGAGTTACTAAACTGTGGCGAGGGCGAGACGGTAACCTCTCCTGTCGTGCACTACTTTGATCCGGTGCTTGACACTTGGGTGAAAATGAAGGTCGATAGTGTCATTGAGCTCACAGGACCCTTGCAGAAGCTTTTTCTCAAGGCCATCAATGTCACTTCCTACCCAAGCTTCAATCACCATTTTCAGTTGGCTGTGCCGTGTGAGCCCAATCTTCGCCAGTTGCTCTCACAAGAACGGACGTATGTCAAGCATGCTCAGATTGTTACAAAACCGCACATGCCAGCTCTCAACGAGACATTGGAACTTACCTCGGAGGAGGATGAGAATCACTCTCAGGATGCTCTGTCAGCACCTACACAGAAATGCCGCATGCTTTCCCATCACCCCTTGCAGAAACTACACTGCGATACTGCAGACTCTGATGAGCTTCAGTCGAGACGTCCTTGTGTCTCGGATGGTAAGTCCAAGCCACCGTTGGAATGCCTGTACTAATATCATCAATAGACGATGTCATCTCGTTGCACGATGATGACAGTGTTGTTGTCATTGATAGTGATCAGCCTGTCACCAGGCCACCTAGGGCCCGCCTCGTTCCAGGCATCGACCTCGCCAACACCAAGTACCCATCCAGCTTTTATATGGTCGATATTCACACTGGTTTCTTGTTCAAATCCAAAGGGCAGTCAACAGTGGAACGTCAATTCGAACGGTTCTTTGGGGTCACTTGGAAGCAGTCAATCTACTACGATCACAAGGCAAGGTGGGTGAATGCCCCGCAGGATGCAAGGGACTGGGCAGTGGGAGCAGGCTATACTGACGATGGTCGCTATACTGCATTTCTGGCAGCACATCCTGCCAAGGATGCTGAACTGAGGGCAGCAAAGCGGTGTGCACGGGCAGTTCAGCGCAACTAGATCTTCATCCACCTTACCCCCTCGTTGTGTACCACTCTGTAGTATTGTAGACCCAAGCTATTGTTGTTAATGACTACGCACTGCTGCACTCCAAGGACACCATACTCAGACGATGCCGCACTCCAAGGACGTCGCACTTGGACGACGCCATACTCAGACACTGCCGGATGTTGCACTTGGACGACGCCGTACTCAGACACCGCCACACTCCAAGGACATCGCACTTGGATGACGCCATACTCAGACACTGCCAGATGTCGCACTTGGACGACGCCGTACTCAGACACCGCTGTACTCGGACATGCATACTTGGACACCACTGCAGAAGCATTGCACAAAATGTAATACTAAGTAGATACAAATGGCAGTGAAGCAGTCTACTGCGGAATTATTAACAGATAGTATAGTGCAATATAAGGAGTGCAATAGTAATTACATAACTTACAGATCAACACTTCAACACTACCATCGAAGCTCACCCCCAACATTGCCTGTTGCGCATCGATTGTGGACCTGCTGACCAGTTTATTTAGTGAGTAGCCTACCCCGAATGAACTTTATTGATTGGTTATCCATCTGCCTACTAGTGTCCGACTCTCTCCCTTCACCGCCCCCTTCACCTTCACCCTCCGAACGAGAGGTCTTCTCGGTCTGGCTCTATGAGGAGAAGCCCCTGTACACCCGACATTGCCTTGGCTGCAGTGACAAGATGTTCTGGCACCGTTGGACTCTGACGTATGATGACGATCTTGCACAATGGTATACCTGTGTACGTCTCATGACGGATTTGCCATTTGGCCAGTCCTGATATCATCTAGTGTGACTGGGGCAAGGACGGTTGTGAGCGCTTGCGGTGGGCTTTGTCCTCTGTCAGTAATGAACATCGTGCCAAGTCAATCACTCCCGCTCCCGAAGAACGTGCAATCAGCCAACACTGAGAGGTTCCCTCCTCATGTTCAATCAAACGCCGCTGGGATGCCACCATTTCACCTACGCGTGGTGTCAGCGACATGCAACCTACTACTTCACCCTCACAACAAATGAGTTCACAATCAATGGCATCCTCTTCACAAACTACAAGTGGCACTTCACCTTTACGTTCAATCAAGCGCCACCGGCGGGATGCCACCACTTCACCTACCCACAGTATCAGTGACGTGCAACCTACTTCACCCTCATGACAAATGAGTTCACGATCGACGGCGTCCTCTTCACGCACTACGAGCGGTGATGTATGTAAACATCCTCGTTTGATCACTTAAGTCACTCATCCCAATGAATTCTACAAGATCAAGCCCCCACGAACATGGCTGTTCGACTTCTATGCTGCCGAAATGGATGTGGGATTCAACAAATGCCGCCAGGAATCAAACAGAGAGCGCCCAGTTGAGCAAGTGTTCACGAAGCACTTTGGCATCAAATTCATCAAGTCTACATTCTATGACCATCGTTGTCACTGGATGAGTGTGGACTCATCCGTGCGCGATCGCTACATCAGTTATGGACAAACACGCGGTGGCCGCTGGTCAACATTCATTCAGGAGGAGATCAAAGGCAGGTGATGATTGTTGACAAGAGGTGATGCCAATACTTGAATGTACATACTAGTTTCTGTTGTACCACACCCTCTTTTTATCGTGCACACTCTCTTTGTTTTGTTACGGTTACGGTTTGTTGGATACACTTGAAGACATGTAATTATTTTGTCCCACCACTCACTCGATTGTAGCATACAATATACCTTGTTTTGTCAGGCAATCACTTGAGCGCTCATACTATGTGGCATCTACAGATAAAAGACATTTGTTGTGGCAAATACATACAGCATACAGCGTAGCTACTAGATCAGCCAGTTACCAGGACGAGAGCCCTGCTTCTCTAGCTTGGCTCTTGTTACACAATTACGACGCAGGATCATTTGATCGAGAAAAAAATCATACTTGTCCACAAGCATCTCTCTGCAGATGGCGTGATAGCCACCAATCCATACATTTGTCTGCTCTGCAACAGATGAATTGAAGAACCAACCCATACCATCTTCGCTGACCAGCTCCGGAAATGCTGCAGGGTTGCAGTTTTCCTGGCAGAACGTGTGTGTTTCCTGATGCTTGGACTTGAAGTGAAACACGTCGACGGTAAGGCCGATGTTGGAAAAGAAGGGATCTGACTTGACATGTTGTGCGAGCAAGCAGTTGTTGTCGAAAAAAATGTGGTCGGGCTTGATCGCCTCGATGCGAAACGTACGCTTGAGAAACTCCTTATCTACAGTGAGTGGGATTACAGTATAATGCAATGAGCACTTACCGCCACGCTGGCAACACCTTCTGCGCCGAACATGGTATCGTGGCCCAATATCATGCCACATGGTACAACTGCAAGCTGTTCATTGTGGGTTCTGGAACGAGTGAATTTTGCATGTATTTTCCTGCGGGGGGCAGCTGGTGCAGATGTGTCCTGGTATTGCTCAGCTTGGGTATCGTTGTCAGACGTGACACGACCAGTCGGATCAATGCTGAATATCTCCTCATCGTTGTCGAGGGTGGTAAGCTGTGACAAAGCCCTAGTGTTCAGGGAATTGTTGGTGGGATACGTATCACAGGCACGCTGAAGGCGGTCACAAAGCTGAAAGCGGGATAGACCTTTCTCCTGATGTAGTGACTCAACACTCCGGTGCTCAGAGTTAGAACATGTAAGCCAGCCTGTAACAGCGGGCATACTGCAGCCGACAACAGCACAAACACCTTCCAAGTGTGCGTGTGAAGGGCAGAAGCGATCCCGATTGTTCTGCAATGGCACTTGGCAGTTGTGTTCACTGCAGCACGGGTGGCCGATGCAAACACCGTCCGTGACCACAACTGAGCATTTGTGCTCGACTGGCGCGGGTACACACTTGGTGTCAAACCGTAACTTGAAGGTTGGAAAGGATTGAAAAAACACACCTTCACCATTGGCATTGTGGAACCAGCGTGTACATTTATCACAGAAGTGCATCAACTCCGGTTGGCCGTTGATTTGCATACGCTGGTTCCATGCCTGAATGAGGTCATTGAAACGGTCCGTTTGGTCGCTGTGATGCTTGACAACAAGATACTCTTGGCACTCCATTGCATCTTCGAGTAGACAGTATAGGAGAATGCCCGACCATATGTGATCAGATGAAACCACCAATGTAAATGGCCAGTTGTCTGGGAGCTTGTTCAAGGGGGCCATCAATGTATTGTAGATGTGTGCACAGGCCGTGGTGGAGGTCCTTTCAGGTGATCTGTTACGCGTTAACGCTAAGAGGCACCTAAGACACATGGACTCACAAATTGTCCATAAGGGCAAGCCACATTTCAATGACACGCCACTCTGCAAATTGATGTTCACCGATCTGAATAATGCCCGGGCTGGGAGGGTTGTTGTAGTACATCAGCAAACCTACATTTTTTCTGGGTCATTGAAATCAATGACAAGACTGACAGGCCTGAATGGCTGAATCAATGATAGATTGACCTGACTGACTGACCTGATTTACTGACAAGCTGATAAGC
>JBBPJP010001113.1:0-10595 GCA_038088775.1 Boletus barrowsii
CTGACTCGGATTCAAAGTCTGGAGCGATGCAACACGGCTCTTGACTTGCGAGAACGATGGGAATGCCGGGAAGATTGGTGCTGTCATCCCATTTCGCCATGAGTTGCCGACAACCACTGAAAACATCATATTTGTCATCGACCCCAAATTTTTGACGTTCATCATCATTATCGAAAGGGTGGGGTGGTCGGTCTCGAAGGAATCTGTGGATGTCGATATCTGTGGTTAAACCACTCTCCATCCAGCAATCTTTCAAAATACAGGGTATTGGATCTGGCCGTGGATAGACTTTGGGGTAGGCGTGGCAAAACCAGATCTTCGAAGATCTGGTCTGTGATGACAGAGAGATAAACACCGGTCGATCTGTGATCAGGAGGTGGTCGTCAAGCTCTAATGAGAGACCCTTGTCACTATGAAGGAAGTTTTCATGTGTGCCTGTCCACGCTGGAGTGCACGAGGTGACCCCCAAAAGGATGCATAGGAAGTCGAGAGGGAATTCGTGAATATCAAGTGGCTTGGAGATTACAACAGCACCGCGAGCCAAGAGTATAAGAGTAAGGGATGGTCCACAAAGCGACATGCCAATGAAGAATCGGCGTGGTAGCTGAGTCGTTAAGACATGATTGGATACGTCGGTGATCTGCTGTAACGATGCCTGGACAAGCTCTTTCGTGTCTTTGTATTTGACCTCGCAATACGACTGGATGGAGCGAAAATGGACCCGAGGAATGTTTTGATAACCAGCAGGCACCAGAATGACATCAGGTTTCCGTAATGATTCCACTAGAACGTTCCCATGCGAGCGCCACACATGTGTCATCTTTGGTGCTTTGTTGTAGGCAAGAGCTCGCGCAACCACCTGACACCTTGGTCAACACAGTTTTAACGTTTGCACGATTACTCACCTCATTGAAAAATTCAGCGATTGACTCTTCAGCCGTACCAGATTCTGGCATGATCCACTTCTGTTGATCCTCAGAATAGAGGCCCGATCGACAAGGTGTTGATAAATGGCCAATAGAGCTTCCTGTCGAGACTGGCCATCCACGACAAAGTCGGCATTCAGAGAGGCCAGCGGAAAAATAAATTGGGATCAACGTCGGTATTGACTGTTGGCAACTTCATAGATTGTTGGATGTGTGGGTCAACTAATGGACGTGGCATTGGCTGGGATAGCGGGTATGACATTTCGCAGTATGAGCCCAGCTGTACGTGATGAGCAGGCAAGTAAGGGGTTTGGAGGGGTAGTGCTTACATGTAGTGTCACCCGACGGCGGTCAGGCCCCTGACTGGAGCTTGCCAATTCCGATGGCATCTCTTCGCACACCTGCCAATTATGGGTGATCGGGAAGCCACACCAGTCACTGGGCAGTGATGCGGTATGGAACGCAGAGGTATAGAAGGGAGCAGAGCGTGGCGGGGGGTATCGGTGGTATTGGAACAGATGCTAACCTTGACCACCCCCATGATTCTAGTGGTCAGCCTGGATTGTAATACAGAAACACGATACTACCAAACAGGCGCCAACATCACAGCTGCCATTGCATGCTTGAGCATCCGAAATCGTCAAGAGAAAAACCAGACTCTTTACCTATGAAAGTTGCCTTTTTTCAGTCTATTGTATTCTACCCTCTTTAAACGAGGTCACTTAACCAGAAGTGGTAAACTCGGAAAACTGTGGACTCACTTAGACATGTTTAGCTCGGTGATCCCCTCTTCCTCTCCGAGTCGTACAAATCGCGTGACCAGATATTGATCCCTGGTCTGGTCCAACCACGTCTGATCACGGCGCTGAAACTAAACCATTCATGGCCAGGATGTCACGTCGAGATACAATAAAAGATACCTGCAATAATGATACGGGAACACACAAATCATCCTTTGGTAGCAGGAATGGCCGCGTCGGGGACACTTGGATGAAAAAGATTGCAGGCTCCTCCAGGTTCCGAGAGATCGCTAGACATTTGTCCAATCTCAGTGTCTTTGATGGCGTGTTAAAAGGCTTATGAGCTGCGCCGACTTGCTCGCCGTCCTCGTCTTTTACATGGGACCCTGTCAGCTGGCTCCGACCACGAAGTTTTGTAGGTACAATTTCATACCATTCTGCACCGCGTTCCAAAATCGTATCTCCGAGGCAAGGATCGGAACTGTTAGCATCGTTCGGGAAATAGACAGAGCCCGATTAGTGCCGTTCACCAATTTTTACCGGTATCAGACAGATGGTGCGAACTGGCAGGTCTGTAAAATAATACAGTAAGTCGACGTCAGGCCCAAGTAAAATGAAAAGTCTTCGCTTTGTCCAAGCTTGACACAACTAAGTCAGAACTCGAAGGTCGGACAGTGGTCATCTGGAATGGATGAGTCAGAAACCCGGAAGAAGAGAAGGGAAAGCTTACGAAGCAAGTCGATCTGACCAGCAGAGAGAGAAAGTCCTGGACATGGCTACAAAGCTCCTCCGAGCCTGAGGCTAACCGACTTTCTGTACTGATGGTGCCACTCAGACGATCAGCACTTCGATGTCCAGCACCTACCTGATGTCCACAATTGTGGCACGTAGGACCAGTCCATATCATCAGAATAAGTTTCAAATTGCCATCTACGATGCTTCTCCGCACGGTCTCGCTGGGCAATATAGTCGTGTGATGATTTGTTCTAGACGACAGCACCTTCAGGATCAGCCTGATGGCCAATGCCTTGTTCACGTTTTCCGCTTTTTGAACGCGTATACTCGGACTCTTGTTACATGTACCTGCCAAGGAGGAATCCACTACCACGGACTTCAGCCGACCCCGACGTCAATGTCATGTGGGCATCCACGATTGGCCACTAGTTTGATGTTGGGCCTGGAAATCGAGGATAAGGATGCGGGATCGCACCGGCTTGAATCCACGGTGCGCAAGCAATGCTGGGGTATGTAGTGGGAAGTGGAACGCATTGACGCGCTCTGATGACACATCCAACGCGCGACTCGAGCTCAACTTAGCTTGAGTTTGAACGCTTGACTTGCCACTACCATCATTTTGATCATCGCCCGTCATGGCTGCATCTCAATTCGACCGCATATATCACGGTTTATCTACAGAAGTTGGCAGTGTGTACAGTTTCTCCACGAACAGCTCTTTGTAGACTCATGGCCACCTCTAGAATTGCGACTGGCGGGCAGCGGCATGGCCTGGAAAGGTGAAGAAAGCGAAACAGTGTCAGCAATACCGGCAGACGAAATCAAATGGGCGCAATGGTTCCGCGTTGCTAGAAACTTTCAACTCAGAGTCGGGCTCAAGGACAGACGAAGAGAAACGTTTGATGGTTTCGTGCGGGAGGTGCGCCCGAAAGCTGCTGCTCCAAAGGGGGAAGCTGACGGACGGCTCTTCAACCAAGGATCACGACAAGCTTGCTGGTTTACTCAAGCAACACTTTGGCGTGACGTTGGAGCTAAAGGATGTGACGTTCAAAGGGTGGAACTGGGGTGTCACCGATATTCAAGGTTTGTAGTCAGAGACTTACGGGGATGGGCTACCAGTTCTTATGTTCCGTTTAGGACAAGACCTTGCTTTCCTAGTGTCAAATAAGACCACCTTTGAGCTACCTTTGAAGCAGGTTGCCAATTCCAACATCGCCGGAAGGACAGAGGTATCCCTCGAATTCGTTCCCTCGTCTTCGGCCGGTAAAAAGGCTTCAAAAAATGCACCAGATGAGATGGTTGAGATTCGTTTCTACGTTCCTGGCACCCACACAAAACTTCGTGGTTCGGATGCCGGGTCCCAAAAGTCGGATGCGGAGGACGAGGACGGCGAAGAAGTCAGCGCAGCTCAAGCTTTCCACGATGCCATTAAAGACAAGGCTGAGATCGGACAAGTGTCCGGGGATCTGGTTTTAAGCTTTGAGGAGGTGCTCGTACTCACGCCTCGTGGACGTTACGACGTGGATATGTTCCTCGACTTTTTACGACTGCGTGGCAAGACGTACGATTACAAAATTCTTTATTCGAGTATATCGAGATTATTCCTGCTACCAAAGGATGATTTGCACGTTCTCTTCATTGTGAGTCCTCCCCCTTTTTTCGACATGACATCTCAACCATGAGTAGCTTGGCCTTAGCACGCCGATCAGACAAGGTCAGACTAGATATCAATATCTGGTAATGCAATTTGCGCGAGAGGAAGAGACGACTGCCGAACTAAACATAGCCGAGTGCGTTCACAACTGTTTGACTATCCCTGCTTCTGATCGCGTGATACTGCGTTAGAGAGGAAATCGAGAAATACGATAGGTTGAAAAAGAACTATGAAGATCCCACATTCGAAGTTGTGTCAGGCGTCTTCCGTGCCTTGTCAAAGAAAAAAATCATTGGCTCTGGCACGTTCCAAAGGTAAAGCATTTTTTCTTTCTTTGATGTTTCCAAATGTTCAAGTATACGGTGGCAGCCGCGACGGCCATCCAGGCATCAAAGCCAACCTCAAAGCTGTTCAAGGTGACCTATTCATGCTCGAAAAATACATATTTTTCGTCTCCAAACAACCTACGCTCGTTGAGCTCTCTGACATCCATCAATGCGTCTTTTCTCGCGTCGGTGCAAGTATGGGTGCCAGTGCTGCGCGTACATTTGACCTCAAGATCGTGACCAAGAGCGGGCCAGAATACACGTTTACCTCGATCAACAGGGAGGAGCATGAACCCGTGGAAACGTTCCTCAAGGAGAAAAAGGTTAAGATTAAGAACGAGATGGTGGCCGATGTGGATATGATGTTGGCTGCTGGCGGTGGCGACTCCGACGAGGAGATGCAGAGCGTTGCGAGTAGCGGTGACGAACGGCCCAAGCCTCGGATCGGTAGAGACGAGGACGATAGCGAGGAAGGTTTGTCGAACGATTGTACTCTTGATATTTGCTGATGCCCGTTCGTTTAGACGAGGATTTCCAAGCATCATCAAGTGACCAGGGCTCACCCAGCGAAAGCGACTCGGAATCTGAAGGCGGCGTCACGGCGTCGGATGCGAGTGGCGACCGGGAGTTGGCCAAGGCCGCGAAAGACGGTAAGAAGAAGAAGAAGCTCACCAAGAAAACGGCCAAGGCACAAGCAGAAGGGAGCGACGCAGAAGACGAGCCAAAGAAGAAGCCCGCCAAGCCCAAAGTCAAGGCTAAACCAAAGAAAGACGACGAGAACGATGCCATGGATGTCGATGGCGACGAAAAGCCAAAACCTAAACCTAAACCTAGACCCAAGCCGAAAGTCAAGGAGGGCAATGATGACGGCCCGGCTAAAAAGAAACAAAAGACGACCACCTAACCTGTCATGTTGCAATCTTCCGCTTTCGTCTGATTCTTCGCACATATCCACAGTTTCCTTCCATCTATAATATTTTGTAAAGTACAATAGACACAAGTTGTCCGCGATGATGCCAGTCGCGATAAAAACACTAGGCAGAGGCATATGAACTAGCACGATACATTATACTTGTGCAACCTCTTTACGTTTAGCCAAGAGGGAACCAGGCTCAAACGCGATGTTGGCAGTGGGTGCCTGGCTGAAAGGAGGTGGTACATTGACTAGAGGTTGAGCAGGACGAGCGGATACAGACTGTTTCCTCGTTCGCGAACGGGTGAGTGGTTTAGCTTGGGAGAGTGATTCCCCGCCTTTGGTGAAGAGCACATTGCGCTCCTGGTAAAGAACGTACGACTAGGACAAATGAGCATTCCAATCGACGTGAGAGACGTCTGGCTATACTTACACGAGCGAGGAGAATGGCCTGCATCCAACTATCGCCGTCCTTGGGGTTGCAAGAAAATACATGAAGATAATCCGCGGCATTTTCAAACAATGAAAGATGATCAGTGGACTTGATGGCAAACACGAAAGCTTTTGGTGCCTTGTGCTTCCGTGTCACAAAGTAGACATCAAAGTTGGATAACGAGCACAAAAAGACCTCGTCCTTGCCCTAATGGCCTGGATGAGTAACACGACCTGATCAGATCTGCGACATCAAACGTTACCGTGTCCCGTTTCGATATCCACAAACCATGTTCACGAAGCTCCATCCAACGTTTGCTCCATTTTCCCCGCTTGCTCTCCCATTCAACCCAGCCACGATGGGTAGGGGAGCTGGAGGGCATGGCCTGTGTCGATTCAGTAAGCATTTATATTCAGTTTGACTGCTCGAAATAACTGACAGAACGACTCAAGAGTTGTGCCAGAGGAGTTTGCTTGATAACGAAAGCATTCAACAACTTGTCCTTGTTCCATGAAGCAGAAACATCGGCTAGGAGCTCGTAGTCCCGTACGGGCCGTTCTCCAATTTACGTCAGTTCCAGCGCGATAATAAATGAAAGAGTCCTACCCATGCCATAATCTTGAGCCATCTCAAAAACCATCCACGATCCCGATCTATCCAACATGCCCTGCCTTGCCACCGCTTCTATTACATCCCTAGCATTCGTAGCAGGTGTGATCTCTACCATATTAAACCGCTGCATGTCTCCGATGAAGATCCTTTGCTGTACCACAGGCACCCTGGAGGTGAGCTGCGGAGGTGTGGAGTCCGAGATTGGCAATGGAGGAACAGGTAGTCGTTGCACCGCTCGCTGTGGAACATCATTTTCTCTGTCAATAGATGGTCGAGGAACGCTCGCTGATGGCTTTCGACTGTCCTCGCTGACGCGACCCGACTTGGTGTGCTGTTCATAAGCCATTGAAGGGCCATCACGTCCAACGCGTGCGGTGCGATTGGAGGCGGTGGCTGTCGGGCTGCGTCCTAGTCGTGGAGCCGTCATCTGTTCTGTAGGTGATCGCTGAGTTTCTGAATGTCTTCCGTCAGGTCGATGGAAAGAGCGCGTGGATTTCAGAGGTCTGTCTTGTGAGGGAGCTCTGGGGGTCTTTGGTTGGGAGTAGGTTGTATGATCCGCGTGTCTACCTCGGGACGAGCTGCGAGAGAGACCACCGCTATAACCGGGCCCCCGATGAGAGACATTGGGAGGTGCGGAACTGTCATATGTCAGGGGAGCCGTCGATGGTGGTGTGCGGAAAGTAGTTTGAAGGTTCATGAGCTTCCTGGTCAAGTCTTCTACTGGAAACGGCTCGATGGGGGCAGCCCGAGAAGGTGCAGGTGCGGCAGACACGGACCGCTTTCGAAACCGTGTTGGCGCCGCCGATGACGGGGAGCGTGGTTCTGTCGGATGGGGAGGTAAAGGGGGTTCTACGGTCCTGCGAGAACTCTTTGCGCGCTCCAGTCGCCGTCGCTGGCGTTCGTCATGCAGCTGTTTTCGAATTGACTTTTGAGCTGACAATGCGGTTGGCACTCGCTGCGCCAACGGGACATCGTCATCTGAACCGCCGCCGACCTTTGAATAGCGTGAGCGGGTACGAGAATGTGGACGCGATGAGGCGTCGTTCGACATGCCGTCAAGGCTGTAATAGGCTGTGTGGCTGTCCGCGTCGTCGTCCGAGGATGAAGAGTAGTCTGGGGAGCTCGAGACCTGTGAGGGTCTGCCTCGATGAGCCCGATCCCTGTCGTTGTCGTTGACTCTAGCGCCGCCATTGTATGGGCCAGAAAATTGACCGTTGCGCCTGCTCGTTTCCTGTCTACCGTCATCTGTGCGACCACGCTGCCTTTCAGGCACGCTCAGTTGCCCACGCCACCCGTCACCATCTCGAGGCGACTCGCGGGTTGGAGAACGTATGAGATGAGAGGTAGTCTGAGGGTGTTGGCGAGGGGCACTGACTCTACGCATGGGGTCGTGTTCAAAGTCAAGGAGTGGATCGTAAAGAGAGCTGTATGGGGTGGAGGGGTGGTGGAGGGGAGGAGAATGGAGACCAGGCTTGCCAGCAGTGGAAGTGTCCAAGTCTGATTCGGGATCGGACTGGTCAGAAAACGATTGGGTGTAGTAGTAGTCAAAATCTGAATGGTAACTGAGTGGGTCGTCTTCCTCATCATGGTCGACGTGGAGACTCGTGGAGGGATCGTGGCTGTCCATGGAGCTATTTACGTTCAAGGGACGTTGCAGACAAGCGGAGGATGCAACGGAGGAGGAGCGTGAGAGAGCGGACGAAGAGGGCTCAGAAGTGGTATAAGAAAGGGAAGGGAGAGAATCCGTGTCGGCATCGTCACCAGACAATGAACGTGAGCAAGACGTTTCATCAGAGCTGGCCGCGATTTCCCGAGAGGCGAAACACGTTCCTGGATCGGTTTGAAGTGGAGGTGGTGGAGACGGATTGCGCGGGGGTTTGGAGAGAATGTTTCTAGTGAGCAGATGAAACTCGGCGTTCAAGTCCATATCCCAAGGTTCGTGAGGGAGTCGCGCACCAGGCGTCCCTTTCCGGACCTGTCCGTCGGAGGTGTTAGGTGTCTGACAGCTGTTGATAAGGACTGTACCTTTCTGCTAGGAAGGGATATGTTCATTTGAGCGAGCGTGTGCAAAGAAGGCAGGGAAGGACGCGACGCAAACGCAGGTTTGGTGTGTGCGGGACGGACTTGGCCATGACCAGAAGATCTGGGTCGACCAACGATCGGTTTTGGAACGTGTACTGGCTGTGGAGACACAAGGACAGGGATGGACAGATTAGCGAACGGGTCGTCGTCGAGCAGAGCGTTGTCGAGAGAGAAGGAGCGTGTTCCAGCGCCGTCGTCGTCGTCGTCTAGCATGACAGAGGTCAAGAACACGCTCGTGAGAACCACCGACTCTCCATGCCTCGTCCTCTACCCGGCCTGCACTGGGACCAGGACAAGCAACGCTACTTTCCCCTCCAACGTCCCTGTCAGACTCACGTCGAACCCCCGGTCCAAATCACACCGCGACGGGATCCGTTGACTTCGTATCGCGCACTTTCAGACCTCCGTTCCGTCTGCCGCACCAGGGACAAGGATGCGCTCATCCAGTCAGTTACCCGTTCGACGGTCTCGACGATAACCGACCATACTAGCCAGATACATTCCTCGCAGATTTCACTCACTAATAAAACCACAAGCTCAGCCATCCCTCTCCAAGGGCTCGTCTCTGCCTTTCACGTCCGTTTCCATGGTCTCCTTGTAATTGTTCTGTAGTAACACCGCAAAAAGACCGTCTCTCACAACGGGCGCGAGTGGAGATTCGCTGGAGATACCCTCGGTTGGTTATACTCGTCCGTCGTCGATTCCGATCATCAAGAATCGGACGACGCATGGCAACGCCAATACTATCTCTCCTCCGAGGCGCGTCACCGCTCCGTGTCCCAATCTCTGTCATCTTCTCATCTCCTTCCAGGTATCCTCCATTGCTCTATCTCCCACAACATGCGTGTCGGTCATCTATTCCTTACTCCGTTCTTGCACTAAGGTATGACGTGACCCAGTGCTACTTCTTTCGGTCCAGAATCTAGAATTCTCTACATCCCCCTGGATTCCCCCGTACAAGGGTGAGAACATTACCTCCCCCTTTCTCCACCTGCTCACGGAATGCAGCATTCATGTCTCGAGGATCGGCAGCCGCATAGCCCACGACGTCTGGACTTCAGATCTACACGGTACTCGTCTTGTTCTCGGTACTGGCATACATATGGTTTCCCCTCCCTGTCACTCAATTTGCAACCAGGAGCGAACAAACAAGCTGCCATGATCGAGGACATTGCCGTTTGCACGTCCTTGCATCGTCTTCCCACCCAAAGTGACGTTTTTGCACTCGCTCAATGCGAGGTCCGAGTCCACTTTTCCCATATCTGTTGATCATCGTGTTTGACCGTGGCGCAGAACCTCATCTATACCGGCCTCCGTAACGGTGGTATCATCCGATTCGACACCCGTGTCCAGACATCTCAGAGCCATCCTCTCTTTGATAGCACATCCCAACGCTCGAGCTCGGTCATTGGCCTTAAGCTCCTACACGACCATCAACTTCTTGTAAGCTTCATTGATGGTAGGGTAAGCACGCATCTCGGGTCGATCGGCAGGCGAACCCACTAACCGCAGGACCCAGATTTCAACATTTGATCTACGTTTTCCCGTTCGAACCCCATCAATGAATTTCACTGGCAACTTCAACTCTTACACAATTAGATCGGTCGGTTGTTCAAGTCCTCCCTGATCCGTTCCTAAGCGAACCGTTTGCCTTTAGCCTGTAGTAACTGATCCGCACGAAAAATTTCTATTTGCCGTTGGCCAAGACAACAGGATTCGACTTTGGTCCCTAATTACAGGGGGTCCTCCTCTCCCTACAGGAGGAATGCGTTCGATTAATCGAGCAGTGTTTGAACGTCCGTTCATGCACCATGTGGCGGCACTACAAGTGGTCGAGGAGAAAGAGGGAATGTGCCTCTGGGCTGCATCTGGGACCGAGCTTTGCAAATATAGCTTGGGTCATCGGTCAGGAATTGGGATACAGGATAGTTGTGGGTAGTGAAATTATGTACAAGGGTACAGGTTTACAGAACAACAGGGAACGAAAAGACACGACCACTAAATCTAAAGACAGGTTGGGAGAGGATATCGCGTGACTGAAGCATGGCCCAAGAGATCCGCGGAGAATGCGACGGGACAAGGGTACAGGTTCGTCCAAGGACTTTGTTCGATGGGAAGGCCGCCAAGGCGGAGGGGATCCAACAGATCGATAGGAACGTGCGAGGCCTCGCCTG
>JBBPJP010001114.1:0-10588 GCA_038088775.1 Boletus barrowsii
GTAACGGCCCAACTCAAGACTCTCTACGTTTGACGCTTCGAGCGCCTCAGTGTTCCGTACATTGCCTCACCGAGAGCCGTCCCGTGGTGTCGGTCTGATGCGGCCGTGCAGGCAGTTGTCCCCGCAAGCTGTACAGCCCCCCGCCATGATGTCAGTCTAGCTTGGCGATGCGATGACTCTGAATCCTCGCAGTTGATTAGGCACGCCGAGCCATTGTACCGCGTACAACAGTCATCTTCTACCATCGCCTCGGCGTGCTTAGCAGACTCATCGCCGAGTCCGACAGATTTGGTTTTCTCAGATGCAACTGTAAGCGCCCGAGACCCTGCGCCTTTAAAACGCCATCAACTTTCGGCATCATCTTCTCAGCGACCATCCACTTTTTTCTCATTACCCCCACACTGGTGCGCCTCACATGGATCCTTACCACCCTTGGTACCAGACGCCATACAACCCACACGTTTACCTCCCGCCTCAGTACAACGAGCCCTATTATCCAAGAGCGTCCGGATGGCAACCCTGTTCGCCTTTTCTTTCATCTTTTCCCTTCACGTTCTCATCGGATACACACAGTCGATCGCTCACCACCAAAGCATCCGCACCTGAACCCAGCCCTCGCAGCAGACACGACGCACATTCGTTATGACTTTCGCAAACCTCCACGGGACGGCGTCCTTCTCTCCACCTACCATCAGATCGCAGCCCAGCCCGTGATCGCACACCCTACACAGGATATCCGCATCATTTCCAAGGCCTTCCCCTGGTCGGCTGATATCCGTGCACCAGCCGGATCAGTGGTCACCTGTAGTGCCGTCTTTGAAGGTCTCTACAAAATGCTCCAGGAACCGATCGCGGATTCAGAATGGGGCATCGTCGTGACAGAAAAGACAAAAAAGGACACGATCGAAAAGGCGGCCAAGGCAAGGCAGGAAAGGGACAGGGATAGGGACAGAGACAGGGAAAGGGACAGTCGTCTAAAGAGAATCGATTGGTTGGGTGAGACGACGGCGTTCAAGGGGCTTGAACGAGACGAGGAATTCGAGAAGAAGCGGTTGCTACCCGGGATGCAGGCTTGCAAGGAGACGTGGGTGATCAAGTTTGGGAAACCGTAAGTGTACGAGGGACGCGCCATGTACATAGACGATCGTGATACCCCCACTCTACAATGTATTGTATCAGCACGATCTAATATCGATTCAAGTTCCATGGACGACCTTGAGTTGCAAAAATAAATGATGGGAAAGCACACCCGCACGAAGGTGATGTCGGGTGTGACAAGAGAATTATTCAGAAACATTCTCTCACCTCTTCACCATGGTCCACTGTAGCTCGTCTGTGAGGCCGACTTCGATCGACGACATGCGCCGTGAACGGAGGAAAGTTCGATGTGCACCTCTATCAGAACGACGCTATACCTCGCTGCTCGCTGTGTGATGTTCAGATCCTGATCGCCTAATTAGTAAACACGCGTGTCAAAAGGAGCGACAAGTTGGGCTCTTTACTGACACCTCGAGTGCCTTTGTTTATTTGAGTCGTCAAGCACACGCCTCTGGTATCTGATCAGAGGTCGGCCACAAGTTCCACCGATGGTCCCACAGGCCGTTTTGGGTTCGCAGGAGAGATGGCTGGTCAGCGCGAGTTGCTGTCACTCCATAAGCCATCGGGAACAATCCGTGTGTATATCCAGGCTCGCGCGCCAGGGACCCGATATCATCGCGGTCATGGTAGGAATGGCGGCCGAGTGCACGATGGAAGCGATGGTATAGGAACACACATTTCTTTCACTTGGCTAGGCATCTATGTTGAAACTGCACGTCAGTGACCGGCGAGCACTCGAGATTAGACAATGACAACGCTGGCCATGATGCATGTGGCGACCAAGCGCATTTCTTTCTCCTGGCGCCAGCGCCAGCGCTCACCGGATGCAAGCGCAAACGATCAGAGCCGTAGTTGTCTTCTTGCGTGATGGTGGTGGGAGAAGATTTGATGACGCGCGGCGGACTCTGGACTCTGGTGGACTGATGACGGATAACACTCTTGTTCTCATTCGACGCCCACCTCCGAGTCGCCAACTAGTATTGTCCCCCCATTTCAATCGCTGCCCGCATTTTGGAGTTGGGTGGGTCACGACCAGCGTTGCTTGCCCGAAGTGTATGCGCATCCACGTGGCTACAAGAAGAGGCATGGAGAAGGCCTGAGGCCCAATGAGGACCGCAGAAATGGTCATAATGATCCCATGTCGTTGCAAGCGCGTTCATCACGAGATCCATCAAGTTCTTATTTCTGCACTGACGCTATCAGGAATGTATAGAGCGAGAAGCGGATAGTGAACGACGAAAAAAACGACATTACGCTTGTTATGGATAGGTGAGCGGCACACTAAGACTGTTGACCAATGACTGTGTTAAGCTTCTTGAAGAAGAGGGGATCAGCGTCGTCCGCAACCGAAGACAGCGTTAGTTCATCCCACTTCTCCACGTCCTTCTTGATTTCATTAAGCTTATTGAGGATGATCCACTGCGAGTCAGCGCCCAAAGGCAACCTGAGAGGAGGATTGGCTTCCCGAGATATGATGATGAGCGCACGGCTGACTGTCAACGAAAGCGAGCGTCAGTGGCCAACGAACGCAGGGAGTCAAAGGGCGTAGACATACGCTTGGTGGCATCCCCCATGACTTGGTCAGTCTTGTAAAGGTCGCGCATTTTGTTTGCAGGGCTGTCAGGGGCAGCATACGCAGGTGGCAGGGGGCGATCGATCATGTTGCTCTTGGCCCACTCCGTCCTTACCCCTCCAGGCTGGGCGATGATGATTTTGATGTTCCACTCCGGGGGGAGCTCTTTATGGAGGCCTTCGCTGAACCCTTCGAGGGCTGTGAAGTATGTTCAAAGATGAGGGTTTTTTCCGGAGATGGCCAAGACATACCAAACTTGCTTGCAGAATAGAAAGCCAGGGTGGGGTTCCCGATGAAGCCACCGACAGAGGAGACATTGATGATACGACCGGCAGGTGCCTTGTTTTCGCGGAAGAACCTCACGGCCTAGAAACGTGATCAGAGACATAGATGCATTAGATGTAAAACACCCACCTCGCGGCTGATGCGAACCGCACCCCAAAAGTTGACCTCAAATTGGTAGCGTGCGTCTTCGTCGCTGGTGCCTTCGACGACACTGTTCAGCCCGTACCCGGCGTTGTTGACGACAACGTCAACACGGCCAAAGTGCTTGTGGACTTTGTCGAAAAGGGCCACGGCGTTTTGGGAAGGGTTTCCGACGTCATATTCGACAACAAGGAGCTTGTCGGAGGGGAAAGCTGCAGAGAGCTCGGAGACACTCGATGCTTTGCGTGTGATCGCGGCAACACGCTCGCCGACCGCAATCACCTCCTTGACCAAGGCTTGGCCGATACCTGCGGAGGTGCCAGTGACTATCGGGCGTACATGAATCAGAGAGGACGAGAGCGGCAGACAACGTTGTCCAACTCACTGAGCCAAACGCGAGAATCCGACATGATGGTGGACGAAACTTGAGAGGAAGGGTGTGCAATGATGCTCATTCTGGACGTGCAAAGGATCCATTTTATCTACTCCCTTATGTATGAGTATCCATCTGTACGCTCATGCCGACGTGTTGAGTTTGAATTTGTCAATTGTTGTGTTCGAACCACCACTCGTAGTAAGCTCAGCACATCAGATCAATACGACGCACGTCCCACAACGAGAAGCGCTGACCACGTTCAGCCTATCTGCCGATTTACCGGGTACTAGATTGAGCCCCTGCATGATGGCTCCGTTAGACGTACACCACGTGTAAGTGGTTGTGGTTCATCATCATCAAATAACAGACCAGCACCGGAGGAAAACAAAGTGCAGATATAATTATATGTGGGAACTGATGGTCACGATAAGACGACCGGCCGCTAGGCAGTGAGGAGGCGTTTACGCTTCCTCTTCTCGTCGCTCTCATACCTGGCTAGGTATGTTTTGGAAAAAAGACCAGCAGTCAAAGGATGGTGAGTAATCTGAACGATCGAGGGCACGTCCGAGTTCTGACCCATTGATGTCGATCGTAGATTCGAGCGAAGATAGTGCTTCATCCCGTGTCTCTCTACGAAAAGGAACAAACTTCACTATCATTTGTGGAGAGAGTATATGCTCCGTCGGATTTTCCGTTGATGGGAGTCACATCATGGGCGGTGGTACGTGAAACAAGATTCGACATTGGCAAGTGAAAAATGGGCGAGCGGGGGTTTCAATCATGCATACGGATAATGCCGTTCTTCACAACATTACGGCGTCACAAGACGGGAGGTGGGTTGTTGGTGGGACGAGCTTTGGCGTGATGGTGTGGAACGCGAAGGCCGGCGAAAGAGCAACCTCGTTCCGAGAACAAGCTGAAGTCGTGTATACCGTGGATGTTTCGCTGGATGGGACGAGAATCGTGTCCGGATCAAAGGACGGCATTGTCAGCATCTGGTCGCTCGACACTCGCGAGAGACAACTCAGCCCCCTGCAGCACGACTACCCCGTGGTTGGGGTCAAGTTCTCACCCGATGCACGTCTCATCGCAGCTGGAACACAGTGGGGCCACAATTCTGTCTGTGTCTATGACAGTCAGAGTGGCGACTTTCTTGCTGACTTCCAAGTGAGAATTAGTTCGCTCAGGAACCATTCGCTTGCCTGGGCCAGCAACAATAAGCATCTCTTTGCCTTGTCTTCTAACAGTGACATCCACTGTCTCGATACGTCCACCGGGACGACGCTCTCGAAATGGCGCATTCATACCGGTCGCGATCCTGCCTGCATCGTCCTGGCAAGGAATGGCACGTTTATCGCAGCCTCTGGAGACCTTTCGGTCTCATTCTGGGACACTACTACGCATGACCAAGTTGGGTCTCTCATACAACATCCAGATATCATCGAATCCATGGCAATTTCTGCGAACTACGACATCGTAATCGGTGGAGGCCAAAGAATCACCCTTCAAAGTCTTCGTGATATCCTTCCTTCTGGGTACATTGTAAGTCCGTTTGCATCAAAACGTTCGATACGTGGATTCTTAGGATGTGTCGATTGTTGTAGATCGATCGCGGGGAGAGCCGTGAGTCACTTCTGGTACAAGACGATGATCCAAGTACGTTCATTTGAACCTTGATCTCGATCCTTTGACAACCGTGTCTATCAGAAGAAAAAATAGCGGATCTCGAGAAAACCGTCCAGGAGCTATGTATTCAGCTCGCAGCTGCCAACCAGGAGAAAGATAGGTTCGGTGAAAAGAACGAGAGTTTGAGTGAGTTCATGGGCATACTGATGCACACGTCATTGACATTCGCGACCATAGACAACAAAATCACGTATCTCGAAAAAACTGTGCAGCAGCTCCGCGCAGAGCTCACTGACTCCCAACACAAGGCCGATGTCCTTCTGCGGGTCATTCGTGTCCATGAGCAGAAGCATCATTGTGAAGCCCTATATGCCGAGGGACGTATAGTTGATGCTGCAGAGTCTCTTCCTGAGATCGTGAATGATCTGAGCCAGGAGGCGGGAGCCAACAAATTGCTCATGAACTGGCTTGCCGGTGAGTTTCGGTACTGAAGGTTAACTCAGAGTGCTGGATTTCTGTGGACAGAGTTTACGCACCGATGCATATCCACTCTGGAATCGATCGGAGACGAGGCATCAAGCGGCGAGAAAAAACCCTTCAGGTCTACAGCGAGCTAGTACCGTCAATGACGACAGAACTAGATTATGCATGGATTTGGAGAGAGGTGAAGGAATTCTACCGATACGTGTGGGAGTATGACGAACCCTTGCTTCAAAATGTCGATCTACAAGCTAGAAACGTCTCTGGGGAACGTCAAGCTACAGACCTTCTGCTCGCTCGCGCATTCCCTTGGCTTCCAGTGTGCTTGGAGCGACACGTGCTGCGTTGATAAACTCAACAACGTGGTATTACAAGAGTCATTGGTCGCAATGTTTACATGGTATCGTGGGTCGTCACTGACAATTGTCTACCTTCGTGGTGTCTCCTCGCAGTCGCAGGTGCCCGGTGCTCTCCGGGACAGCATTTGGAACACTCGAGCATGGACATACCAAGAATATGTTGCTGCTGAGGTGGTCCAGTTCTATACAGAGGATTGGAAGCCCTACCTCGGCTTGGACATGTTCAACCACAAAGAGTCGCCTGCCGTTATTTCGGAGATGCAACAGACAACAGGAGGTTCTGTACAGGATATCACCGTACTTCGTCCTGGCCTCGACAGGGTGCGCGAGAAACTCTACTTAGCTTCGACCCGTCAAACGACGCTGGTGGAGGACACTGCTTACTCATTGCTTGGCATCTTCAATGCTGCCATTCCAGTCATATATGGCGAAGGAGATCGCGCAGTCGGTCGGTTCCTGGAACACATTCTGACAGGTTCAGGTGATGTCGCGACCCTCGCTTGGATCGGGCGCTCGGGCGGCTACAATAGCTGCCTACCACCTGATCTCACGGTTTACAACCCGCTCGTACCGCCGCACATTCCACAACCCATCAAGAGGGCCGAGATGGACAAGATGGTCACGGCATCGCATTCATCTCCATCCGACCTCACCGCGACCGTGATGCTGCACGATCATCTCAACAAACTTCCTTCCCCATTCTTTAACGCTAGTCGACTCAGTCTTTCCGGCATCGTTTTTCCAATCACCTCACTCGATGCCCTGGGATCGGAACTGGGGACCAACCAGCGTGTTTACCGTGCGGCGACGTCTCTGCTCGGGGAGGTCGAGATCAAGACGACGGACGACCTATCTGGGATGAAGGATCTCGTGTTCATCCATCCCTGGATCAGCTCCCTCCTCGATCAAGAATTTTTGCGCGGTGCGTCTGCGCTCGACGATACGCTGCGGGCGCTGCGGCTCGTCGTTCATCTTAGGCAGCCGTTTGGTGCGCTGTTGCTCGAGCCAGTATCCCGTGCGCAGTATAGACGCGTCGCGGCGGACAGGTTGATCATGGTTCAAGTTGGCGAGGAGACGTCGTCGATGGAATTGATGGAGGGCATTCGTACCGTCGACATACAGTAGACGCAGGTTGATGATGACTCTGGATGTCAGACAGGGTAGTGGGATGGGCGTGAACACATCCGAGTAGTTGGTTTCAACGTGATCTCCCCTCCCAGCCAGCTCAATTTCCATACTTTCTGGAGTGAGCCCACGTGTCATGGAGGAATCCTACACTGTGCCAGTCAGCGGAGTCAGAACGAAAGGTTCAGACTGCAAACACAGCATCAATTGTAACTTATCCACACCTCACAGTACGTTTTATTTTCTTTTCTCCTCGCGCGAATTAATTTAATTAATTAAATTTCATTTCTCGCGCACCCCTACAGGCCGTCACTGATCAATTGACTGAAGTTACAGAGTCATGTCTACCGTTTCTGTCAATTCCGAGAGCTGTTTTCCACATCAAGAACTCGAGGCCACTGCAACGGAAATAGCAACAAGGATGGGAGGCGAGCATTGGGATGAGGGTACCCGGTAAGCGCCTAGAGAGCAGTATGTACGGGTGTGTGAACTGACGGTGCCTAGTAACTAAAGAAGCGCGACACCGCCGACACGTGTTCGATAGCAAGCGAGAGCGGCGTAACTGCGCTCTGTTCTTCTCCAACGCGAACAAGAATGTTTTCGAAAATAGGATGGCGGTCAAGGGATGGTGCGTACCTGGCCGGCCGAGAGATTGGAAAGCGTGGTACTGACAGAGACCCAAGAGTCAGGCGCCTCCACCAGTAAAAAGCATGTCAAATCGATCCAAATCGATGGTCGAGACGCTATATGGTCAGTCGCTTTCTTCGATGATGGCAAGTACATCGTTAGCGGCGGCAAGGAAGGAAGGATTCGACGTTGGCGTGTGGAAGACGGTACCGAGGTGGGTTCGCCAATGGATGCGGGGAGTATTATCTGCGGCTTCGCAGTGTCAAGCGACGGAAAGTGGATCGTCAGCGGAACGGGTCACCGCCGAGTGACCGTTTGGAATGCGGAAACCTATTCAAAAACCAAGGAGTTCCACGGACACACCAGCTATGTATATGCAGTGGATGTTTCGCCGGATGCGACGAGAATAGCGACCGGATCGCGGGACGGTACTGTCTGCGTCTGGTCGCTCCCGCGTGGTGAACAATTACTGGGCCCCCTCCCACTTGCAAGTCACGTCGTTGCCGTCAAGTTTTCACCTGATGGACGCCTGATTGCCAGTGCAACGTGGGGTCCCCATACTATTCGGATTCGCGACAGTCAAGATGGCAGCCACCCCGTTGACGTCCCAATCCATGTTGGCTCGTCATTCAGCCAGTCCATTGCCTGGGCCCACGACAGCAAGCAACTCTTCGTCTTGTCCTCTGCTGGCAACATCCACTGTCTCGATGCGTCCACCGGCACGACACTCCGGAAATGGCACACTCGCAATAGCACTAGTGATGCCAAATGCATCGCCCTAGCAAACAACGGCATGTTCATCGCAGCATCTGCCGGATCATCGGTCGCGTTCTGGGACACTACGACACGCAAGCGAATTGGGTCTGTCATACGACATCCAGCTGATATTGAGTGCATCGCCATCTCAAAAAACTATGACATCGTGATTGGCGGAGACGAGAAAATCACGTTGCGGAATCTCTGCGACGTGATTCCCTCGTCCTACTATAAAGATGTAAGTATGCTTCAATCAAAAGTGTGAGGTGACTTCTAACGCACTGTGGACTGCTGCAGATGCTCCGTGAGCAGGAAATGCAATGCACGAGGGTTGAAATAACCAACCTCGAGGAGTCTCTTCGTTCACAGGAACAGAGCTCGAGTACGTTTATGACTATCCTGTCTCTCCTGTTGTTGACATGTCCCTCAGGCGACAAAATTGCGTATCTTGAAAAGACTATCCAAGAACAGCGTAATGAGCTCGTCGAATCCCGCCGCACAGCCGAACAGAAGGTGGATACCCTCAACGAAACCATCAAGACGTTTGTGACAAAGGACGAGGGCTCGAGTGTGTCCGCCGCCACTCTGATTCACATTTTGTTGACACTCATGTCCAACAGGTAGCAAAATCGCACATCTCGAACAAACCGTCGAGGGACTCCGCATGCAACTTGCCGACTCCCAACGCAAGGTTGATAAAAAGGATGGTACCATCAAAACCCTCCATACCTTCCTCCGTGCTTACGATGAACAACATCGCTGTGAAGCACTGTATGATACTGGCCGCATATACGATGCTGCAGAGTTGCTCATGGAAATTGGGGATATCGGACACAATGAAGCAAGAGCCAACATGCGGATTGTCGACTGGGTTAATGGTAGGTTTCAGTATTGGAGTTAGGATAGAATATACTCAGTCCATCTCATCAGAGTTTACGCACCGCTGCGCAACATCGTTGGAAACCATTGGAGACGAGGCATTGAGGACCAAGCAAAATGATGAAGCACTCAGAGCCTACTCGATGGCATTGTCCCTTGGTTCCTCGAACCCAAAACCTTTATTGACCAAGTGGACGAGCACAATGTTGGTGCGTGGGTCACCAAACGAAGCGCTTGGCGCGGCTGCCAAGGTAGGCTTTGTATCACAGTTCTAGAGCAAGACATTGACTTCCTCTTGGTCTAGTTCAAGCTTCCGAGGTTCCTCATCCATCAGGCAATCTGTGACGTCCTTGAAAGGGATGGCAATGTCGCGGAAGCAATCGAGTGCTTGCAACAGATGAAACGCGAGCTAGCAGGGGACAAGGGGATTGTACCTGCTGAACAAGCAACGTGGGAATTCGGTAAGGAATATCAACAGCGACTCAACCACGCCTGACACAAAACCGTTTCTAACAGACTTTCGAGCGCGTTGTGTCGGAAGGCTGGAGAAATTGGGCGATGCCGCCATGGACTCTAAGAACCCTGACGAAACGATCAGATACTACTCGCATGCGCTGTCTCTCGGTCCGGTGGACTGCAGCAAGATTCTCGTTAAACGTAGCACAGCCCAAGCAGCGATGGGCTCATGGGAAGAAGCGTTGGTCGACGCTGACAAGGTATGAAATATTTTTCGCCTCACGACAACAGAACTCGGTTAACTCGGTGATCTGTGCCATTTAGGTTATCGAGCTCGACCCGTCGTGTTATAAGGGATACGAGAGGAAGCATGCTGCATTACATGGCATGGGACGTCACAGCGAAGCGTTCAGGGCATTCAGTGTGATGCTCGCGAAGCTTGAGCAATCCTCTGATCCCCATATTGCCGGTACGTCGTTTTCACGATATTGTACGACACCGTTTTGATTGATTTTGGACAGATGTTCGTCATCAGTTCGTCGACCCAACTCCCACAATTCGAAAAGTAATCCAGCAGACCATTCGGGTCTTGCCACGTGTGCTCATTGACACCGCTACCGGCCGTCTTTACGACAAGACGCAGCAAGCAGCAGCTTTTGAAGAACTCTCAATACACCATGAGATGCGATCTTCAATGACCACTCGACTTGACCGCGAACGCATTTCAAGAGAGGTGAAGGAGTACTACAGATACGTCATGTTGTCCCACAGGTGGGAGGACGGTGAACCTCTCTATCAGACGGTTGG
>JBBPJP010001115.1:0-10574 GCA_038088775.1 Boletus barrowsii
TTCGACACACAGAGATGCCGTTCACCTCACCCCTGATGGTCACCCTGACAAGCCAGGTCGTCTGAACGGCCTCGGGAGCTCCTTCAGAGCTCGTTTCGAGCGCCTCGGGGAGCTGGATGATCTCGAGGATGCGATTTCGACACACAGGGATGCCGTTCGCCTCACCCCTGACAGTCACCCTGACATGCCGGGTCGTCTGAACAACCTCGGGATCTCCTTCATCACTCGTTTTGAGCGCCTCGGGGAACTGGGTGATCTCGAGGATGCGATTTCGACACATAGAGACGCCGTCCACCTCACCCTTGATGGTCACCCTGACAAGCTGACTTTTCTGAACAACCTCGGGATCTCCCTCATCACTCGTTTCGAGCGCCTTGGGGAGCTCGATGATCTCAAGGATGTGATTTTGACATATGGAGATGCCGTTCACCTCACCCCTGATGGTCACCCTGACAAGCCGGGTCGTCTGAACAACCTCGGGATCTCCTTCAGAGCTCGTTTCGAGCGCCTCGGGGAGCTAGATGATCTCGAGGATGCGATTTCGACACATAGAGATGCCGTTCACCTCACTCCTGATGGTCACCCTGACAAGCCGGGTTATCTAAGCAACCTCGGGAACTCCTTCAGAGCTCGTTTCGAGCGCCTCGGGGAGCTGAGGGATCTCGAGGATGCGATTTCGACACACAGAAATGCTGTTCACCTCACCCCTGATGGTCACCCTGACAAGCCGGGTCGACTGAACAACCTTGGGGGCTCCTTCCTCACTCGTTTCGAACGCCTCGGGGAGCTGAGGGATCTCGAGGATGCGATTTCGACACTCAGAGATGCCGCTCACCTCACCCCTGATGGTCACCCTGACAAGGCGAGTCGCCTGAGCAACCTCGGGATCTCCTTCATGACACGTTCCGAGCGCCTCGGGGAGCTGAGCGATCTCGAGGATGCGATGTCGACACACAGAAATGCTGTTCACCTCACCCCTGATGGTCACCCTGACAAGCCGAGTCGTCTGAACAACCTCGGGAACTCCTTCATCACTCGTTTCGAGCGCCTCGGGGAGCTTAGCGATCTCGAGGATGCGATTTCGACACACAGAGATGCCGTTCGCCTCACCCCTGATGGTCACCCTCACAAGCCGATGTGTCTGAACAACCTCGGGATCTCCTTCATCACTCGTTTCAAGCACCTCAGGGAGCTGGACGATCTCGAGGATGCGATTTCGACACACAGAGATGCCGTCCACCTCACCTCTGATGGTCACCCTGACAAGCCGCGTCGTCTGAGCAACCTCGGGGACTCCTTCAAAGCTCGCTTTGAGTCCCTCAGGGAGCCGAATGACCTCGAGGACGCAATTTTCCTCTATTCACATGTTGCATCTATTCCCATAGGCCCCATCAGTGTTCGATTTCGTGCATCATGTAATTGGATATCATGTGCTCGACGTATCCGCCATCCCTCTCTCCTTCGTGCACATTCTCTTGCCATTAACCTTCTTCCCCAACTTGCATGGATTGGCCTTTCCCTTACACACCGTTACGCAGAACTCGAGCGAGGTGCTGATGTTGTCCGCGAGGCAGCAGCTGCAGCTTTGGACTCCGGGTTCCCAGAACTCGCTGTCGAGTGGCTCGAGCAAGGACGTTCCATTGTTTGGGGGGAGCTCCTTCAGCTTCGCAGCTCTTATGAACAGTTGTCGTCTGCTTATCCAGATCATGCCCGTCGACTTCGGGAACTGTCTGCCGCATTAGACAATGCTGGTGCCACTCGCGAAAAATTTTTGTCCACCTTCTCGGAATCGACCAATGATGGAATGCATCGTGCGACACAAACGTTGCAGCAAGTCGCCAATACACATCGTACACTCGCAATCGAACGAGATAAACTGCTTCAAGAGATTCGACGTCTTCCTGGTTTCAACCGGTTCCTCCTCCAGAAAGATTTCTCCCAGCTCCGTGCTTCAGCACACTCTGGACCAGTTGTTGTCCTCAATGCTGCAGAACATCGGTGTGATGCATTGATTGTCCTTGCCAGCGTGGATCATGTAATTCATGTCCCACTCCCCAATTTCTCTTTCCAGCGATCCATCAATCTCCAGGGGGTCTTGAAAAGTTTCCTTCGCCACGCCCTTGTTGAAAGGACCGGCCAAATTGACAGATGGAGCCGCGGCACTTGGGAATCCTTCTTATCCCCCTTGTGGAAATGTGTCGTCGAACCAGTCATCGATGCATTGGCTTTCTCAGTGTGTTGTCACGTCGCTCGTATCTTAAATCCGTTCATTTATGTCTCTGAACAGATGCCTGGGGATCTATCACGCATTTTTTGGTGTCCGACGGGTCCATTCGTATTTCTTCCCATCCACGCTGCTGGTCTTTATGATGCCAAGTATTCAGGACCCGGTCACAAAGTATTCGACTTTGTTGTCTCGTCGTATGTCCCGACGCTCAGCGTTCTTGCACCGTCACGCAACATCCATGTGGCACATAACAACGACTTCTGCCTGCTCGCTGTTCGTCAACCATCCACGGATGGCCCACTTTCCCGACTTCCAGGCGTGCACACCGAGTTGGCACACATCAAGGAAGTAATTACGAACTCGGCTTCAGCATGCGCCACCTTCCTGGAACCCTCTGTCGGAACAGTCGAGGAAGTGCTTGGGATGATGAAGGAGGCGGACTGGGTCCATTTCGCATGCCACGGAATCCAGGATGCCAGAAATCCGACTGACAGCGGACTCTGTCTCGCGAGTGAACGCCGCCTGAAAATATCTGACATTATCGGGTTATCACGGTCTCGTGGTGGGCTTGCCTTTCTCTCTGCATGTCAAACGGCGACAGGTGACGAGGGTCTCTCTGACGAGGCTATCCATATCGCAGCAGGGATGTTGTTTGCGGGTTACGCTGGTGTCATTGGTACGATGTGGTCGATCAGCGATACGCTTGCGCCCATCGTGGCGAAGGACGTGTACGAGCACCTGTTCCGGAATGGCACGAGGCCAGATCCTCGAGAGGCTGCATGGGCGCTGCATGAAGCTATTGGTTGTGTGAGAGACAGTGGGGAAGTGTCGTTCAACGAGTGGGTTCCGTTCATCCATGTAGGTCTTTGAACGTTCGACTTTATGGGGTCATTATCTGGGAAGTGTACTGTACATTATTCTCGTCACTACTTGCTGGCTTCATCAGAGTTCCATCTGATCTCATTTTGTCATTGGTACGATGTGGTCGATCAGCGATAAGCTTGCTCCCATCGTGGCGAAGGACGTGTACGAGCACCTGTTCCGGAATGGCACGAGACCAGATTATCGGGAGGCTGCATGGGCGCTGCACGAAGCTATTGGATGTCTGAGAGAGAGTGACGAAGTGTCGTTCAACGAGTGGGTTCCGTTCATCCATGTAGGTCTTTGAACATTCGGGTGGACTGTCATGTTGGTGGTGTCATCGTATCATCGTACTGTATCTCAAAAATATGCTCTGGGCATTATTATTCGTCACTACTTTCTGGCTTGCTTAGAGTTCGTCCGATCGATGCCTCAGTATACGATGGCGCGATCAGTCGTCCGCTGATGCCTGTTCGAACCTCTGAGCCCACGTCACGCATGTTCAGATCGCCAACGTGATGAAACTTGGTACTGCTTACGCCGTTAGATCTTCCTAGTCGTGCAAGGTGAGACTCAAAAGACTCGAATGTACGTGTGAAGGGGAGCGTATATACATACTCGGAGGGCACGATTCGTCCATGAGGACACACTGGGATAGGTGTCGAGTTCATGTGCACGCTTCAACACGGGTGCTGCGTCCAACTTCAACGGACGGCCCGAGTCGTCGTTGACCAAGTTATCGTGGTCGCGCCTACATTGTCGAGTGCGTTGAGCGCGGAGCGGCGCGACCGCGTTCGTAAACAACAGCGGGTACTGTAGCTTAATTTTCATGCTACTTTGCTCGTCGGACCGTTAACCTGTTCTTCATACTCCATTGCAGGATAGCCACCCGACCCAAGAAATGAAACTGGAGTCATGCGGCATAAATAACGCTGATTTCATGATATCATGCAGCATGTTTTCTCCACGATCTCTTCGGGTTTCGATCGCACCGCGGGTTTTGGTCGTAAGCGCGGGCTGTACACGTCGGTGTGAAGGGTGTGGGCCAGTGGCATTGGTTTTCCCCGCCCGCGGTGTTACCCGGTAGTATGTGCAATCCTACGAAACGTCAACCCAACAAGTTCAAGTTTGCATTGACAATGTGTTCCGTGACCTTGCCATCTGTGGACGGCTTGTCCCAGGAATGGAATCCCGGAACTGAAAGGGAACAAGAAAATGCCGGTGAATTTTCGAAGAGGTCCTTCAACTAGTAGCGTCCTACTGACTTCAGCGAACCAGGACATACCCGTTATGGTAGTTGGGGGAGCGGCAACCCCTGACGAGATCGAAATCGCGCCTTATTCACCTCCCTATCCTGCGCATGCTATACACGGTCCTGATCCTCGGAGAAGGGCAGTTGATGGATGCGGTGAACGGACCCGATGGTCGGATCCTATCTCCCTCACACACAACCTTACACACTTCCGGTGCTTCCCGGAGTCCCCACTCTCCGAAAGCACCGAGCCGCGAGTGTTACTTGCCGTTCTGAGTCGTGATGTATCATGTCAAGGTTCCTCCTTCCTTCTCTGTCTCTACTAACGATAGACTCTTTAGATTTGATAAATCAGAGGAAGCGAGTAGTTTAACATATCTGACGTTCAAATGGTAGAACTTATCCATGTATCTTCTTAACGGGTGCATGTGAAGCGCAAAAAACGATCACCAATCAAAGATCCTAACAAACATCATAAATTTGTGTGTCAGTTTGAAATTCGAGACGCACTCATCGTGGAACTGGATGCCCCCAATGGCTTCCTTCAAGTCAACGTCAAAATTCCATATGGCATGAGCCACGTCCTTGCCAAGACCAGTAGGGCCACAGACACCAACGAATGCACCGCGTGTACCACCTCTGCTCATCATGGACACAATAAGTCCGTCCAACAGCTCCTCTACATTTGGACGTCCAGGAGTGAGGGTGATACCGGGCGGCAGTTCCTTGAATGAATAGGTAGAAGCACGTGTATAGAATACTGAGACGCGAACTCCAGCGGGACTACCATGAGATACGAGTGCGGTAAAGAGAGCGAGGAAATGTTCCAAGGCAGCTGGAGAAGGAGTTCAGCCGCTTGGAGACATACACAACGGTGGAAAAGGCGACAAACCTGGGTTACCAACGCACCAGACGATCTCGATGACTTTGGTCCTGCTTCTATCACTGGCCAAAACGAGTTCTTGAACCGCAGACAACGCGAACGTCACACCACTTCCCCCAACTATGAACATTGCCCCAGAGTAGTTAGGAACTGTGGTATTATAGATGCCACCTAACGATTTGAACTTTAGTGTCAACACCAAGGTCGACGATCCGGAGACATACCATACGGTCCTTCGACCATCACTCTAACCCTTCTCATAGACTCCTGACCCCGCTGAGTAGATTCAGTCGTCTGTGCCATCTCATACAATTTGTTCGTCCAATTTCCAGTCTTTGTGCACATCAGAACCAAGCCTTCCTCCGTATTGGTCGCACTGGCAATTGTGAACGGGTGCACTTCAGTCATGCCCCAGAGACCTATGGAGGTGGAAAGAACACGCAAACGGACATGCTGGCCAGCCACCCAACCCGTCTTCAGGGAAGGAATGTCTACTCGCGTGAGTGCCATCTCTGGGATTGTCTGGAGGGTTGCAACAGTAATTCGGGTCTTGATGGCACGAAGAATGTGGTCAACTCCATAGAGAACAGAAGCCGCAACGACGTAGGAGATGCAAATTGGATGGTGACGGCATGTCTACAAGACAGCAGCGGTCAGTCGCGCAAGTGGAGGTTTCTACTACTAAGAACCACATACTGCGAACAACGCCACGATCAGCCCGACAGTGTGCGTGCTGAGGAAGACGTTGTAGTATTTCGTCCGAATATATTGTATCGAGAAGAGGCCAAGGATATCGAAAGTGGCTAGAGAGACTAAGCCCCAGCGAATATATGGCACGGCGAGCATTTCTGGGACGAGGCCCAGCAAGGTCAACTTGTATACTGCAAAAACACACAAGACCGGTTTGAGATGAAGTTTGACCACTACAGTCAGGAATAACGACATACTAGAGCCGAGGGCATGGACGTTTGCCCCAATCACCATCAAGAGTCCTATATGACGATGAAGATAATTGAGCTGGGCGGATTGTTAGCTCACATGCTCCAACTTTGAGTCGAGGGCCAAATACGAACCTTCTCGTACCCAACACCGACGAGCAGCCCAATTATGTTGTTCTTCGTAGCGAAACCATACACAAAGGGGATCTGAGACGCAAGGACCCACCCAATGGGTATGGAGTTCAAGAATATGTTCGTTTCGGAAAAACCAACGTAAAAAATAGCAAATGCATACCCCACCATGAGGAGGGTCTGTACAACAGTATAATTCCCGAGGACGCGATAGCGCAAGAACGCTGCCGCGGGGTGTCTGAGAGACAAATGTATAGGAAAGTGCCATTGTTTCTTGAGGGGATTATCCGACCCGAGAGTGGGGATGGAATATCGCAATGACCCACTCTCTTTGGACTCCAGCATTATTGACCGATCCAGCCCGGACTCGGAAGAGCGTAGGAGATAACCCTGGAATGCCTCGGAACGATTGTTCGCAATGTACACCCACACGCGGGGAAGATTGAATAACGTAAAGGTGAGGATCATGACGTTGATGAAGATAAGTAGGCCAAACACCAAGGAGCCACTGCCATAGACTATGTAGCCGTTGGGAACAGGATATAGCGGAGGCGGAGCAGAGGCGAGTTCTTCGGGCTGCATGATTGTTAAAGTTGTTGTTACAGGCAGATGTCTAAGAGGGTCGAACGGGCTTGAAGAGCGCCGATGAGTCGAGTGGAGACTATCAGTAGCTTTCAAACCGAAGGTCGGCGACGTCCGTGACGACCAGAGATAAGATGGCGGATTCCGCCAGGAGCGCAAAGAGACAGCAATTCCGGACGACTTTAATAAGAGTCCGAGTCCCCATGGTGTGCCAGTGCTGCTACCCGCGCCAAGACAAAGCTATATGTTGGTTACCTGAGATATCATTCCCACACTGGGAGTAATTACCTCAAGTGTGATTATCCCATGGACTCGGAAACGGAGCCTAGATCTGTCCGATTCGAAGTCGAGATGTCAACTGGTCCGTGAAGGTAGAGTCGTAAGTTCGGCCGAATGTATCTGCGAGTGCCGAGGCTTTCTTTGCATCACATATTGCCAAATGGCTCCAATACCAGGCGGAAGGTAGTGGTTTGAAAAGTTCTGGAGTGGCGTCGCAATTATTTAATGAGATTCCACCATTTTGGTCCGTGTTGGAGGATTGGGGGAGTGGATGGGCGCGTCAACATGTTGCAAATGCCCAAGTTGATCAAGAAGTATTGAACGCCTGAGGTTCAACCCCTCCAGGCAAACAGCGCCGATTATCTCGGATTACCAGCTGTTGGGCTCAAACTTCGCAGGACTGACTCAAACTCACAAAAAAAAAGGTCAACAAGTGACTTTTGTATCCAAGAACAGCTAGTTTAGAGCCTACCACGTATATAAGTTGGTCTACCCCTATTGGAAAAATCATTTCGTCTTCCGACATCGTATTGGAACGACAGCTTTATGATATGAGCTTTGTGGTAACTTTGAAATAACCCAGTGGTAGCTAAAATAAACACAATTAGCAGGAACAGTATCTCTCATGGCCCAGTACTAGTGCATCTCACTCACTGAACAGGCGCTAGCTTGGGAATGCTGATATGATTCCGATGATGCTATCAAATGAACAAAGAAGTAGGTTGAGAAAGGTGAAATGGCGTGAGACAATCAGGCGCGAATTCGGGGTTCTTTGGAACCTTCCACAGGTTACATGAACACCATGTCGCCCGAAGCCAAGCAGGTCTTAGAAGCTTGGCGTCCGAATGCTACTGGGAGATGTCACAGCTATGATGAAAACTTGAAGAACTGTACTCTTAAGTTCCAATGGATGAGTTTTTCAGGTCTCAGGGCCCAAAGATAGGACATAATGCATGATCTCCACGGGAAGGACCATAACACCAAAGATGACCTTGTTAGTAGTGGCGCGATTCATGGATTAAAGTGACCAATTGAAGGGATTGTTTATAGCGAGAGGGGCACCGTGGACATGGAACTTTAGCTTATGACCCGTGTCTATCGATTCGTCCGCCTGGGAGTTTCGCTTGCTGTACAAACGAGCAATATTTGCTTGGACACTCCTCCAGGCATAGACGGACCAGGCATCAGACTGCGAGAGTCGGCACGTAGCTGTCAGCGTACTTACCTGAAGTACTTACCATATAGATATCTACGCAAGTGATCGGGTCGATTTTTGTCACCTCATCACATCAGTAGCAACACAAGGTTGAGCTTGTGTGTAGGTCGTGATAAATTACTAGCAGGAACGATAGAATGTTACCACCACAAATCAGAACCCATGCACATGACCGAGATGAGGATGAGTCACCAACGATCATAGCATCCCTAAGCGAGCATCTGTGTGACCGCCAACGCCTTGTTTGTAGCTTGTGACTTTCCGTGGGCTCGCCGCTTACCACTCCGTATCGCTGAGTACATTTGCTACCGTGTCTCCAAGCTCCGTTTCAGTTCGTTGACCTTATTCAGAGTCCAGAGCCACCGCAGGGACCGTCCCATCTTCCGGGTAACCATTCCCCCCCATCGAACCATCGAACGAGTCAACCTAACATCGGGAGATATCAACACAAGGCCAGAGCGGGGACGGATGGATCACCAACGGTCCCCGCGCATCGCTCGGCCGTCGTGTCGATGCAAAATTTACGAATACGGACCGCCTCGGGATCAGAGCCTATGGTACACGGCCCTCGAGTGTGACCATGGTCAGATGCTTGAACGAATTTGCTCCAAGTGCCATCCCTGGCATCCGGGGTGGAAAATACGGCATGCGTATCGATCGAGATGGGCAGAGTGTTCTCGGTGGAATGTGCTGGAAAGATGAGGTCGGCACACGAGAGCTGTAGATCGTTGGAACGGAGTAGTAAGGCATGCAGGAGTCTCGCGCGGGTTGAACGGGTGACAGACTCGGTGACGGGATTTCGGAGCCATATAGTTTCATGTAAGAGGTGAAGCTCATCCGTCTCACTGCCATCCGGAATGATGTATGAGTTGCTGGCTGGGAACAAGATCTCCGAACCGAAGTAGTGGTGGTATACCTTGTTTCGAGAATGTGTCTATACCGTTTCGGTCCGGAAGTCCGGAAACCTGTGACAGACACTGTCGGATATCATGGTGTGTGCGAGTGTTCGCCACGGGTCGACGGACATGAACACGAATGATGCATTGCCGCTCCAGAGTTACAGTACTGCCCAAGAAACTCATAGGAACGTCAGAGATGACGGGGTCAGATAAGTGCCCAGAATCATCATCAGCTTGAAATTCGACCAGCTTTCTACGAGCGGCAATTGTAAGTTATAGGATGCGACTTGAAAAGTCGAGTACGTGCACTCTATCTCCTGGAGAATGACTGGTCGACGTCACACCTGGGCCGACCACGATATCCATGGGTCGTCCCATTGGCATAATGTCTGTCGAGAACCTGTGATGATGTCGTGCGACACGAGCTGCTTCAGGGACGACCACATGCGTGGAGACGGAGCGCGTTGCCCAACGCTGTGCCAATCGTGCAGCTGGACAAGGGAGTGTTAGAGGAACTTGGTTGACTGCCACGAAAATAGCCCAGGGGGTCGAGGCAAGTGAACGTCAGAATACAGAGTCCTTCAAAACGTTGAGTCGTTAATGATGCCACGAAGCTGCTTAGAACGACGGATGGGTGAAACTAGCAAGGAAGGACCAGTTACGATGTGAAACAAACCGTATTCTTTCAGGGCTAACCAAGAGGAGGATTTGGTACTTATAAAATCTCCACAGGAATCGGAACGGCGGGGACAGCTTCGTTGGTAATGCAATCTATAGGTTTGGCTGGCCAAGTGTAGCAGAAGAAGACCTGCAAGAGCCAAGCAAATACAAACATTACTTGTCTGTTACGATCAGTAGGGCACTGCTGTAGCTGTAGAAACGTGTGTTTTAAGTTCCGAAGTTTAGGGGTTCTTACTCCCCTTACTCCCCTTACTCCCCTACCCCACATGGCACAGCCTAAATTCGACACACCAGAAGCCAGTCGAGAAGAACCGATTCCTTGATCTGCCGTTCGACGTGATCGCCGAGGTAAGATTTTCGCATACTACTCATGTTTTTTATAACCTCCTACTACGAACCAGGTTTTTGAATACGTGGAGCCCATAGACCTTCTTCATCTTGCAAGGACGACAAAAGGATCGCGTATGTTTCTTTTAGATCGTCATAGATCCCGTCAGGTGTGGAAGACGGCGGTCAGTAACGTTGGCTTGCCTCCGTGTCCCGGTCATCTTTCCCAACCTGCTTACGCGCATCTCGCATTTGTCCCCGTTTGTCACGTACGTCCATACACGTTCCCGTGCTTTC
>JBBPJP010001116.1:0-10573 GCA_038088775.1 Boletus barrowsii
TGATATCACTGGTGAATTGACAAGCTGATATGCTGATAGCTCTGAGAATGCTGATAGTAATGAATTACTTATGAATGATAGCACTGATAGCATGCTGTCAGTCAAGTCAGACAGCTCAGCAAGGTCAGTGATTTTGATAACTCAGAAAAAATGTAGGTTTGCTGATGTGGGGAAAGCTCGTCATAATCAGTCAATGATGTCAACGAGGAAGTGCAAGTGGGCGAAGATGTGGGGAGCCAATGGAGAGTGGGGCACATTAACGTCGACCTGGAGGAATGGGGTTTTGTGAGGTTAAAGACTCGGAGGTGAAGAGAGGGTGGTAGTAATCCAGTGCAGTTGGCACGCTAGTGGGAGAAAAGGGTGCATGGACATTGTCGATCATGTCTGACTTCTTGACGAAGATTTGCATATCACCATACAGGTGAAGTACCAGATGAAGTGTTGACTCCAGATGTCGTAACAGGAAAGAGTGCGACCATCTCAAGCTGCTTCCCAGCAAAGGTGAGGCACTGCTGGTCAGGAGGGATACCCTCCCTTTCCCGAATCCTAGCCATGACATTGTCGAGGGTGTCTGAGGATTCAACCTCCTATATCATGGTCTTGCCTGTGAGAGTCTTGACAAAGATATGCATACCACCACACAGGCCTACCAAATGAACCTTCTCAAGCACCAACACTTGGTCAGTTGCAAGGTCAGGCAGCAATTGAATGCGTGAAAAGTGTGCTTGGAGGAGAAGGAAGGTCTTGAAGTGCGGTGCTTTGAAATCTGCCCGCTCGAGCTTGACAGGTAGACGCTCATATATATGATGGAGAATGACATCCTCATGATGGCGATCGGGATCAATTCAAATTTTGCAGATGATGAGATGACTTCTAGCAAGCCTTTGAGTTTCATATGCTCTTTTAGTGATAGCGTATAGACCTCAATGGTGACATCTAGGGTAAAGTCAATGGCTTGTTCAAGATAACACAAAGTATCACTTACAAGAAATATTATAGTATGCTGCTATCATGCCAAGGTTAAGTGCAGAAACTTCCATTTCGTCCTTTGTAAAGTGGTTGAGCAGGCACGTAAATAATCACCATATCAACCCACTGATTGCAATGCATTTCGAGTTCACGAGATCTTGCAGTGTGTTCTCCACCAGTTTTGAAAGATGGTCAGACAGCACTTGATGACTGACATTGTGGAGATTATAGTAGTTCAGGTTCTGGGTCATCCGGTGATAGAAGTAGAACCATGTTAGAATATCCTGTGATACATGCCTTATGAATGAGTCTCGCAAAAACACTGAATGGTCTGGCACTCACCACGGCATCTTGCTTGCTTTCGATCATTTTGACGGTAATCTCAGCCAAGAAGTGGTCATGGAGAAGGTGCATCAGTATGTGGGACTTGATCAGCAACCCCTCTGACAAGAACTTCTTGTAAAACTCCCATGTCTGCTGACACATCAGCATGCATCGACTGCGGTCATCCTCCCTTGGATGACAAGCTCTGCCCATCATCTGTAGCATGTCCATGACAGGGTAATCCACATATCGGTGTTCCTTGCCCTCGAAGAATTACACACCCATGATGGTGACCATGTAACTTGCCACCAGAAGGTTTCATGCTGTACCCTGTCCGATATTGACAGAGTGAAATCCCTTGAAACGATTAAAGGAACGGGCTCACTTTGGAAGCCACCAAAACCTGAATCACACCAGACTTGAACAAATGTTCCAAGATGATCTTGTCTTGTTTACTCAGGGCTTCGTGATAATACCTGATACCGTGCTTCAAACACTCCATGAGTCCCTTGTTGATGTGGTCGAGATGCAGCTGCAACTCCGCCTTGTCTACGTTCAGGAACCAGTTGGTGTTGTTGTCAGCAGTACAGTGCAGCAGTAGATCGTCTATGGTCAGGCGACATTGGCATCATGATGAAACAAACACAATAACTGGCTTCATCAGAGCATATTCCATGATTGCAAGGTATGTTGGCTTGGACATGGCGATCATCAAGGAAGGATAGTGAGGAACGATAAAGCTTTGAGGGTATATGTCCATGTCGAGAGGTCGAGAGCTGGATGATCATGAGCGATGAATACATTAACTCCACCGACTGACTTACCTTGGCGAGAAGTTGAAAATGGCATGTGATGGAGCGCCTATCCACTCTCCGAGGTCTCGAGCATTTGCAAGCGATACGCCACAGGCCATGACACGTGTCTTTATCTTGGTTTGTGCAGAAACGTACCGAGTCCATGAGATAATTACTTCATATGTTGGACCCACTTCTCTGCCAATGAGTTGGCAATAAGGAGGGCAACTGTCTGCACATTTTTCCTTTGATGCCATCTGCGTGACAAAACGTCCCACTGTCCAGAGTTAGTCGTGACATAATAAGGAGGAACACTCTAGGCACCCACTTGACTTGGCGTACACACAATGACATCTCCCTTCTCCAACAAATGCAAGTCTGCGCTTGTCTCACCTGTCAAGCTCACAATCTTTTTCCCACCCTGTACATTGCCAAACTTGTGACGCCACTCCGCGACACGCTGATCAATTATCTCTTGATATGGCTCCACGCAAACTGCTCTCGAGTTGTCCCTCTTATTCCACAACTTGAGCAGGGTGAACTCGGCGCAGATAGTCTTGCCACTTCCTGTAGGAGCACCAACAAACACATTCTTGTCAGAGGTATACAGTGCTTGGAACACTTGCGTTTGGATTTTGTTGAATGTCTGGATGGTGTTCGAGTAGATCGCCTCATATTCCTTGTTATGTAATGCGGAGAGAGGCAGAGGTTGCAACTTGAGGAGGGGGGTCGGAGGTGGAAACTTTTCTGGGAGAATGAGGTGCTTAAACGAGATGGGCAGTCTCGTCTCTGTGTGCAACCATCGATCCGATACCACTGAAATGTAGTAATTGGGAGGGATGGGCTCAAACATGGGGACAGTGATAGTGACATTGTGTTCATCTTCAGCATACCGCTGACGAAGGACGAATGTATCATGGAAGGGGATGATCTCGCCATCGACATCCTCAATGAGAATGAAGAACGTCCCAGCACCACCATGGATCTTTTCATCCCAGCGGAAGTCAGGTACAATGGAAAGGTCAATATGCAATAGGGAACGGGTGATAGGTTGTACTTGCGCTGGTAGCCTAGAAATTCCAGTTAAGATCGCACTGAACGCAACAAGAATGAACACCTACTGTAGTTTGGGGAAATTGTGGATGAGCTGGTGAACAAGGCATCCGGCGTTAGGAATACTGATAAGCTCTCCAAGCTCTGGCGGGTTCAGATCAAAATATTGGTACCATGGCTAGAATAAACAGAGACATGCATTAACATCTCACTCCGTGACAAGCTACCTAGGTAGACGCATGAATTGTTTACCCTCAGCCTTCCAGATTACTTCCTGAGGTACACCCTTGAACTGGTGAAGTGGTGTCATTGAACCCCACCTAATCTCATCAGTTGAGCATAGAAATTATAAAGTTGAGACATGCTCACATTCATCGCTCTACCATTTTACACAATGCAAGACACGCCCGGGCTGGCATAGCCCATCCTCGCTTAAGACAAATTTCAAACATGGCACGTAGTATGCGCCCAGCTGATTGCTGCCATGCCATACAATCCAGGGGACTTGA
The DNA here is from genome assembly GCA_038088775.1 of Boletus barrowsii. Classification (NCBI taxonomy): domain Eukaryota; kingdom Fungi; phylum Basidiomycota; class Agaricomycetes; order Boletales; family Boletaceae; genus Boletus; species Boletus barrowsii. Next base: position 3,650 of record JBBPJP010001116.1, read on the forward strand.
GCATGCACACGTACCTAGCAAGCATGTCAGAGGGGGAAAAGTGCACGAGTAAAACGAAATGACTCACAGATATATGTTCCCTAGCCATTGCACCGCTTCATCCAGATTATCTGCTAACTTGGACACAAACTGCAATTCAATGGGTAGTTGCTGATTCATAAGTGATAGATAATACTGGAGCTCCGAGTGGTTTGTGATGATGATGCCTTCACCGTAGGTGTCATACTGTGGCCATCTGGCACGTCCTAGCATCTGAAGGACATCCTGGGAAGACAATTTGACCCATCGACCCTTCTCGGGATTGTATACCTGTGTCCCTTTGATGATGACGGTGTGGGCAGGAAGGTTGACACCCCATGCGAGCGTTGCTGTGCAAACCAGTACCTGTATGGAGTCATCCGTGAAAAGCTCCTCTACAAGGGTCCTATCTTCTCTCAACATACCCACATGATGGATCATAAATCCAAATGGAAGGAGGTCCCTCAAATTGCCATCCTTGACGTTCCCTACCTCCTCTTGCAGAATTTCCCATGTAGCAGAGTTGGGTCGGACAAACTGGGTGATCGTTTCCTTTTCAATAGCCATGTTGCATATGAACTTGGCTGTCTTAGCAGTTCCCTTGCGAGAGTGGACAAAACAAGGGTTTGACTCTTCCCAGCTTGATCAAGGAGCTTTTCATAGCAGACTTCGTTCATGACCTGGAATCGCTTGACAGCTTTTTCCTCAGTGATACCGATGAATAGTTGTTGAAGTCCACACTGACAGTAGGAGGCATCAAAGTAGAAGAGTCCTTTCGACTCGTCTATACGAAGGAAGGTAGCCACGTCCTGGTAATTGGGTAATGTTGCAGATAACCCTACAAGCCGAACGTAGTCGCCAGTCTGCTCCATCCTGTGAATGGCATGTGCGACAATGCTCTCCAGAACAGGGCTGCTCGTCGTGTAAGAGGTGGATCTCATCGATGATCATAAGACGAATGAGATTTATGAGGGTCCGTTTGCACATTTAATGTGCGCGAAACTTTTATGAGGGGGAGCGAAACTTTTTATGACTGGGGGCGCAACTTTTACGAGGGAGCACTACTTTTCCAGATGAGCACAATACTTTTCTGGAGGGGAGCACTACATTTTTCAATTTTTCAGTTGGAAATACAGTAGTACATGTAGTAACGTATGGATGGTGAACACAAATGCTATAGTGGACGTATAGTAGGGCTATGTTACCCACTCCGTGAATGTAGTGGTGGTGATTCTGTGTTGGTGGAGTTGGCCGTGGTGACACTCCATTTGCTGCATTGTCGTCGTCATTGAGAGTGGTGGCAGGGGCACCATTGCACCTGTATCTGCATTGTCCTTGTCCTCATCATGGTGGTGGCCACATCGACGACAATGACAATGACGATGGATTTGTGGTGGTGTGGGGACACCGCTGCTGCGTTGTTGTTGTTATTGATGGTGGTGGTGATGCGTCGACGATGACGAGACCATGTTAGGGACACCACTGCGGCTGCGTTGTCCTAGTCACCACCTCACTGTCATGCCACATCGTTGTTGTTCACGATGGAATTGTGGTAGTGGGGACCCCATGCACTTGCCAACGGTCATGTCATTTTGATGATGGTAGGAGGGCCCTGTGTCATCATTGTCATTGTGAGGCAGCAGCGGCGGCAGTAGTGGCAATGGTGATGGCATATTGGCTGCATCATCACGGTCATCGTGCCACGTCGTCATTCATGACAATGTAGTGGTGGTGTCGACGACACGGCTGTGATGATGGTGGTGACCCCACCAGTTGGCTGCATTGTCACAGTCATTGAGCAGGCATACCCACGTCATGGATGGTGACGAGATGGCGGTGGTGGTGGTGCATGGTCAACGACGACAGGGTCATGGTGGAGACAACCTGGAGCTGCATCGTCATTGTCATTGTCTATGGTAGAGTGAGACAGAAAGCACGAGCATGGCCACGACTTCAACATGGTCACGTGACATGATCGCCAGAAATCGCTGTGCTGGCCTTGATTGACTCCTGGTGCTGCCGTCTTCGCATATCGCGCCCTGGGATCGCTTATACATCACCCACGGTCCACGTACAACGTGTACAGCACATACAATTCGCCTAATTCGGCCTCAACACGTTTTGGTGACATGGTGAGTCCATTTGGTGTGATTGACTCTTGTAGGTCGCGATTTTAGTCGTCCTCAGCGACGCAGTGGGTTGACGCGGTCAGTAGGCGGCCTGGGAGGACTGTGTGGTGGTTTGGATGCCTCAGGTATGTCCGTCGTTGTGCGCTTCCGTTTTCCGTGCTGACTCGACTGGTTTTCAGCTAGCGAGTTCATTTCGACTCATTTCGAGTCGCGGCGTGCTGCGCTCGTTGCGGCGCCCTGTCCGCCACCTTTCCCATCCATTTGGACGCCATCCATATCGGTTTCATGCTTGCAATCGCGCTCGACGTCTCTATCCGCCTCCTGGACCACTACCTGGCCTCCAGGCCCTCTACCTTGACGTAGCGTACTCGTTTCGATGACGCGCTCGTTCCCATTGCTCCAGGGGTCTATCCCATGGTATTCGCCGCTGTCCGCAACGTTGCTGCGGCCCGGATCGACTTCGACGACTCCCGACTCCCTCAGCTCGCCTCTATGGCCTCCTGGGGGTCTATCACAATTTCGTGCGTCCGTTCCGTCGACGCGCTCATTTCTGACGCCTCTAGGATGTCCCTGGATGCTGTGGGGACTGTCTGGTGCGGCCGCTTTGGTTCCCAGCTCGTCTAGCTCATCTTGAGCTTCTCCAGGTATGTCCTCCTGCTCTCTTGTCTCTGAGCATTCGAGCTCGCGTCCTGACACAGTTGACAGCTCATTTGGCTTGTCCCTGACATCCCTTCGAGGCTTGGATATTCTCTTCTCTCCCCCTCGAGCTCGTTGCTCAGGGGTTCGCTCACGCAGTTCACAGCTCCGTCAGGTGGCTTGGGTGGTGCTGGGGGTTTGTCAGATATGTCCTTGACTCCAGTTTTGTCATGCTGATCATTTTCTTCGTCAGCCGCGTTCAATCGCCCTTGGGTCGTCGCACCCTTTCTCTCCCCCCTCAATCAACGCTTTGTCGTCGTCGCAACTACTCGTACCGCTGGCTGGGTCATCCACCTCTCATTGGGCATCATCTGGTGTGTAATTGATGTCTTCCGACTCGATCTCCTCACCCCTCACGACCAGGACACAATGCCATGCCCTCTCCCTCTCCCTCACTGATTGTTCGCCTACAAATGCAAACACGAACGCTTGTATGTGTTTGTGTTTGTGTTTGTATGTGAGCAGTCACCCTCGGACAACGGGCCTTGGCCCTGGCTGTCTCTCTCTCCCAGCACACACCCGCGGGCAAAACCCATGGGGTTTGTACCTGTACCTGTGACGGGTATGGGTATGGGTATGGGCACTGACACCTGTGGGTTTACCCGTGCCGTTCCCTACATTTGATATGTACCAACTCTATACAATCAATAGACTACATGGGCACAGTGGTTACTAAGTCTGACAATAGTGGTGCACTCCGTGCCGGAAAAGTTGTGCTTCCATCCAGAAAAGTTGCACTCTCATCCAGAAAAGTTGCATGCACATTAAATGTGCATTCGGACACTCATAGAGATTCGTGTAGCTGGTGTCTGTACTCTTGCGAGTTATAACGTCCCACTTTTCCAGTGTTGTGGTGATGATTTGAGTCTCAGAAATTTGTTGCTTCGTCATTTGAGAATCACCAGTCAGTTTGCTGACTTTGACACCAAAGGCAGAGGTAAGACAGGAGGTGAAGTTGCCAACCATCTCTTGTACAAGGGCTTTCATGAGGGCAATATAGACGATCTTGAACTGGTCGAACGCAAACTCCCCGGTCTCTTCATCCCTATACTTTGCCAGTCCGTTGAGAATGGTCAACATTGCGACATTGGTCTGGTGCAGGCTTATGAGAGAGGGCCCTAGGTTATAACTATCTGCTCACCTTTCCAGCACCAGTTGGTGCACAAAGAAGTATTGGTTCATCTGTGTTAAACGTGACCAGGAACAGTTTGCTCTGCTCCCGATTGAGCCTTGGCACCATGAACGCAGCCCATGCCCACTCGGGTAACTTGGTGACAGGAATGAGCTCATCCTTGCTTCCAGTGTGCTTCTTTGGCACAGGGACGTGGATTTCTTCGAAGCCTTTCCGAGAATGCTTGAAAGACGCATGAAATAGTCGTTGAGCGTCAATCACAGTTCAGCAATGGTACGTGGACGACCACCGGACAACAATGGGGTCACTGATAACCTTGAGCATGTCGAGGCGAGTGATGTAGGCAGATTTGGTGGTGTCCTCGCCTTCTTGGAGCAACGTGGTGAGCTTGCTTTTTTTGTTGGATTGGACATAGGCGGCATAGCGATCCTTGAGCTTACCGCGTGTGTCGTATACGTATTCCTCGAGAGCATTTCCACAGTCCTAAAAGGTGAAGAAGATATAAGTTGGGGTGCATATATATATAACGATGAGGGTCAATGCACCTCAGTGTCTTAGATGAGCTTGTCAGCCATGCATTTGAGCTTCCTGCTCCTTGAACTTTTCGAGAGATGCTCAAGTTGAGAGAAGATGCAAAAGAGGCGAATGGCACCTCGATCTCCTTGACCCGCTTCTGTTCAGGCAGTGGAGTGCTGTCCACATCCATTGCTGTCTAGTCCATCTTCTCTTCCACCTCGACATATCCAGACTCGAAGGACATGATGCCGTGTAGGTTGAGCCTTGTCTTGAACTAGACGCATGTGAGATCACCATTGGGATCTGCAGGGACACTCTTGGCACTGAATCTCGCGACCCAAGGGTTGATATGATGCCTCGATATCGAAAGGGCCTTTTCGATAGAAGGTCAAGACTTTGGTGGAAGGGATGGAGTTTCCACGGGGGAAGATGACAAGCTCACCCAGGAGACTTTAATGGGGTACTGAGCGATGTCCCTGATGTGGAACTCACATACACAGGAGGTGGGACTGAAGAAAGCACAGGCAAAGGTGGCACCATGGGCAATGGCTTCGTCCTGGTTAAGGGTGGTGGAGAGGGGTTTACCATATAGAGGTACTTATCACCCTCCCACATAGGCACAGGCGTATCCACGAGCTCGACCAGACATAGCGAAGGGTATTGGGACCCAAACATGTGGGTGGGACGAGGAGAGTGTGGTTGATGAGGTACGTGAGCGTCAGGGTGTTTTCCAGGGCGATGCGTTGGTTGTGAAGACCGCTGTGAGGGAGGTAGGCAAGGCTTAGCTTTCCCCGCTTGAGAAGCAGTGGAAGACTCACTGATAACAAGCTCTTCTGAGTCGGCGCTAGCTTCTTCTTTCCTCTGTGAGTTACGAGCGAAACAAGTGGTAGTGGATGAGGGGGATAGCTGTGAAGTTGAAGGGGAGCCCCGATGGGGGGAATGAATGAGCAGCAGAATGGACCATGAATTGAGTGGAATTGAGTGGTGAGTGGGTGCGAAGAAGTGGGCAAGGGGAAATACGGGTGCTCAAATGATCAACTAGACACAGGCAATACTTGACTTGAAATCTGGAGGTTGATGACAGGAATTTGGCAAATGGGCTTGGCAAATCAGACGACTGTAGGGTAACGGGCATAGGAAGAGGGGGTTGGGCTCATGTTGTTGGAGGGATCAGGGAGAGCAGATGAGTCCTTGTTGCGAGATGCCAGTGTGGAATGAAGTAACTATAGCACGCGTGTCACAACACATAGATATTTATGTCACACCACATTGGAGCGCCATAATGATAATGCTACATAACGAGTATGAAAAGTGATTCTACTGGGATAAGGCATAAAAGATTTCCTTATCGAAGTATTTGTTCAAGTAAAATGACTGTGAGGAATGAACACTATTCATATGATTCAACCTGATGTCAGCAGCACGACCAAAACATGGGACTACGTGGGCGTAAGATTGAACCTGGTCCAAAGGAAGTACATCACCAAAAACAACCCCAGATGCACGCATTCCCCGTTTCAGTATGTGTAATCCAGTGGATTGTTCTGTCAAACCGGTAGCCTGAGGTATGATGTCAAACCGCTGCGCATAAATGAGTGCCCACATTGAGAACAGGAGTTTGGTTCCTCTGGGTGAGACAGGACACATGATAAGCCAGACTTGAATAACTGCATGTCCTATACTGGGTTATTAAAGTAGCATCCCGGGTTCAGCTAACTTGACATACCTGCTAGGCCACTCGATGGCCACCTACTCCCTTCATTGACTTGAAGAATGGCAGTATCGTACTGCCCATATTTCCAATTGCAATATGGTGGACGAGCGTGGATTGTAAAGGTCGATGCAGTGGATGTAGGGTCATGAAAACCCCTTTGTTGTACACAGACTTTAAACCAAACTCAGAGATCTTTGAATGGAAGATGAGTGTCACTGGACGAGCGTCACTGACCACCAAAGGAATGGAAGTTCTGTGCAGACATGCCATCACGAGTAGGCAATGTCACGGGTACGGGTAACCTGCGTGGGTATAACACCCACACCCGACGTGGGTGTGGGTGTGGGTGATGCCACTGGACACCCGGACCCGTACCCGTACCCAAGGCCAGGGTTTTCGACAGCAATACTAGGCTACTACGGACAAAAAAAGTTCTTGCTAATAGAGTTCAGGCTGTACATTCGTGTTTGGTTTAAACGAAATGCAGGCAAAGCACTGGCAGACAGCAATATAACAAAAAGCCCTGACAAGTGTCAGGGTTTGTCCCACACTCCACATACAATGCAGCCCAACATCTCAAAAACAGCCAAACGAGTGTCGAAGTTGTCAGAGAAGGCCAAGGCAGCAGTTGAGGAAAAGGTTACCACAATTTCTCGGAAGCGGAGGACAAGTGATAGCAGTGCCACCAGTGCTGTGACGGCGGCAGCAGCAGCATCAGC
>JBBPJP010001117.1:0-10549 GCA_038088775.1 Boletus barrowsii
ACTCTAAAAGCATAGCATGTTATCTGATCATACAGGTCAAGCAAAGGGGTATACAATTAGTGCCATGGTTGGGTACCTAATCAAAAGTGTACTAGTAAGTCTAGGATTAGATATAGGATTAGATATGTAATTAAAGTGTAGGATGTAGAATGTAGAATAACCAAGTACTAAGTAAAAGGTCAATACTTTTGGGTTACTTTGGTAGGTACTATAAGAGTCTGGACAGTCTGGGAGAGTACTGTCCAGAACTAGCCAGTTAGGAACCTTGCTGGGGAAGCTGGGAGACTGTCCAATCTGGTCCAGTCTGTCCAGGTCTGTCTAGGTGAGGGTGAGTTTACTGATGTGAAGGTGAAGGTAATCGTCCTGCACCCCGCTGGTCATGATGATGACACTGCCCACTCACACCACATCCATTGTTGGGGGGTGGATAAACTTGAATAACCGGAGGTGGTGGATATCCATATGCGGCAGGGTACCCTGAGTTACCTGGCATGAGTGGCTGGACACCGTGACGGGAAGAATCGTGCATCTTTGGGTTCCCAGTCGGCAGGCCAACTGGTTTCTCATTGATTGTTGCTCTGCCTTCCATCTGATAATATGTACTTTTAGTACAATCCCAAAACAAAACAAAACAAAAAAACACTTACAATTTGTAATGCCCAAAATGCAATGTTTTGGATGGTCAACGGATAACAAATGTTACCCCCACTTGGAGTATAGCAGTATGTTGGATGCTCAGATCCCTTTGCATGTATCACACACTTCCATCTCTCCATGAGTTGCCTGATCAGTTCCTTGCGATGATCCTATCCTTTCACCTTATCCTTATCAGTACCTGACGACTCAGACAAAAAGGTGTGTTTGGCTGCTCCAGATGATCCTGCTTTTGCACCCTAGAAAGGATATGATGTGAGGGGTTTGACAAGGATGATCATTCAGTATGCACCTTATTATTGTTGCTAGGCTGGGTTGCACTATCACCGCCAACACTTGCATCTTCAAACTGGACAAGAGGATCCTTTGGTGCACGAGTTGATGGCTTTTCATTTGCAAGACGGGGAGGTACAATCAAGGATCGCATTCTTTGTATGAACATTTCCAGTTCATCCTCTGACTGGATTGAAATGAAGCCTTGCTTCGCCTTGTCACAATCCAATCAATATTGTGGCCGAACCAGTCCCGCAAACCGCTCAGTTTTCTTGGCAATAGCAATATGGAGGGTGTCGAAATCGACAGTGGATTTGATTTCAAATGGTGCATATGAGCCGTCTGGTCGGGGAGCAGTACATTGAACTGTGAACGCTATACAGATTGAAGCTTGTGAATCAACAACCAATCAAACAAGATAAGACATCACTTACTGCAGTGTTCTGGATCATAACTTGAAGTCTCGACAGGTTTAGCAGAACTTGCCCTCCTATGAGTAGATCCAGCAGCCTTCTGCTTCCCTTTTGCAACACCACGTGGTACAGGTATGGGCTTGGGCTTCAAGTTGGCAGCTGCCTGGGGACGTTGTTGAATGGCTCGTTGCATCTGAAGACTTTCCTCATTGTCCTCAGAGCTTGGTTGAGATTCTCCACCATTGCTTGACTCTCCTACATCCAAATCAAAGTCCTCACTCTGCTCGCTTCCATTGTGGGTATCAGTATCAAGGTCGGAGTCTCCCAGGTGTCTGTTGATGGTAACCGTGGTGAGCACATTCACCACGGCTGAGTACCTGCCCAAATCTGAGTCAATGACATGTGTCTCATAGCTGGGTATGGTAGGGCAATGATTGTAGTCAAATTCTGCCACATCATTGACTTTAGGAATCACATACAAGTCGTCATCATCAACTTGCTTGTTGAGCCACCGAGTGGCATCTGGCACTATTATGCGTTCATTCGAGGTTGATTGGCTATGGCTTTGGGTGGGATTAGGTTCATGTGGAGCTGCCACATGCGTAAGGCAACAATCTATTTGTTTATAAGTGATGGTGACATACCAAAGGTTGAAGGTTGATGAGTAAGTTTGCGGCGAGATCCAGGTTCATTTGATGCTTGGGCAACTTGAACTGCTTGAAGATCAATTGGTGGGGCACTGTCACTGCATGTTGAGTGAGTGCGGCTCTCTTGAGGCATGCACTCGTGTCCACCATCTGTGCATTTGTGGCATGCAGTGGCCCCAATTAGCATCTCACAATGCATCTTGGCCTTACAACAGTGTACACAGGCCCCAGGTCTCATCATAGTAGGACCTGAATGAGCTGAGGGGTGAGTTTACTAGATAATTTAGTGGAAAGAACATACCGTTACCAGCCAGAGTGCTAGCCTTGGATGGCTGAGCAAGCAATGCTTCGGTGTTGCTCACCATATTGATCCTTTTGCACTTCTTAGGAGACATGGAGTTGGCAGGCTGACTGGTAGCCGTTTGAGCTCAAGAGGAGAGAAATTTTCGCGCCTACATTTATAGTGAGTGACTCATGTCAAGTGATGTCACATAGGCTGCAAAACTTACCGAGCTAAGACATAAATCTTGGACGGAAATGAAGTGAACTGTTACGATCGCCTTAGCCCCTAGCCCCTATTCGGCCTTATCATTTTCTTTTCGCCTTTCACCCTACTTGATTTACATACGCCAGACGCATGTCCCTATGCTTCCTATCACACATGCGCACCCTGCACACATCTCATCTCCCACATCCACACTTCCTATTCACATTACTTACATGCTTCCGCCTCATGCTGCCACATACATGCACACCACGCATGTAAGGCTATGTCTTCCATTCCACCACACCTCATGGACGCTGCACCTCTTTCATTATACCAGTGCTAAAACTCATGTTTCCCTCATGGTAATCATAGATACGACTACAATAGGTACAAACATGTAGACTAGTATATAAACCCCCAATGCAGCGCCAAGAGGACCTCAGTCTTGTCCTCTTGGAGTTTCCCCTACAGACCCTCCTCTTTAAGACTCATCTTCTCATTGGGCTTTTCTTAGTCTCAAGCGACCTAGCAAGTACGGCTTCACCAAGCGTGAGTCTGTAGGGTCGTTTCATGAACATTGTGAATCACTTCAAGGTCGGCACGAATTCTCATGGCAGAGGTGTCAGTTGTCAGGAAAACTCAGGGTGGGCTATGTCGATGGGGGCTTGATTGAGTACATTCCTTCTGGATGTTGTATGTAATCAGAGAGAGTACGCCTATCCTCAAGTTACTTGCCAGTAAAGATGAGATGCTGCTGGTCAGGAGGGATGCCCTCCTTGTCCTGGATATTCACCTTCATGTTGTCAATGGGATCGGACAACTCCATGTCCCAGTTGGATTGGCTCGCGTTAAACAAGCATGTACGGATTGGATGGTGTAAGGGTGGAGCCCCACAAGTTGTCTGCGACACCCATGAATCCATGCCATGGGCGGAGTGCAATGATGGGGGTTCAACATTTTCAGTGGTCAACGTTGGCTATATGCGCCCTGATGAACCACCTGCTGTGTTAGGAATGCACTGGGGTATGGTCCCGAGAGGGAGCTCATTATTCGTGAGTCCCAGACGGGCCAGACAAAGGGTGCCTCCTTCTGAATGTTGTAGTCAGAGTTAGTGATGTGCAGGGCTCAGGTCGGGCTCAAAGCCCTGGGTCAGGTCAGGCTTTCCAGGGCTCAGGCCCATTAGAATCAATGGCCCGAGCCTTTGTTAGGGGCTCAGGTCGGGCCAGGCTTAGGCTCGGGCCTAAGCCCAGGTCAGTCTGCTAAGTCTAGTACCAAGATGTTGTAGTCAAATTCAAGCAAGTCTACTAGTAGTGTCACCATCACAATACAGTATCCGTATCATCATCATCAACCTCATCTGCTCCCGGAATGTCTGAGTCCAAGTCCAGCACCACAACATCCCAGCCTTCTTCATTCCTTGTGTCTTCCGACTGTATGGGCACACTTGTCTCACCATTACTCACCTCTAAGTCCATCTTGGAGTCAGCCAAAACCGAAGGGTCACTGCGAAAGAGCAAGTCGCAACGTATTAAGCACTTGAGGCATTGGAGTGCTTTGACAATATCGGGCTTGAGGCAATTACGGCGCTTGCTAACAGTAATTCCAGCAGACGAAAATGCGCGCTCACTCAACACAGATGTTGCCATGACAGAAAGATAGTCCCTGGCAAGTGAGGCCCAAACAGGATATCTGTCAGCATTCATGCCCCACCATTGAATGATTGACGTGTTCGCAGGGAGGTGATCCTTTGACTGGAGGTATCCATGAAAGTCCTCGAGCCACAGTTGCTGGGCATCACCTGGTCTGGCTGGTGTGGCAGTGTTATGCTGTGCATTACCATCATCATCTTCATCATCGGAGAGCACATGTAGAAGCCTTCCGAGTTTACCGTACATTGACATATTCTTCACAGCCAACTTTAGTTTCTCGACCGCATGAGTACTACCTTTCAACTCGAGATATTGTTCTTTGTACTGGACTTGGAATACTTCATTAGCCACTGTAACGAATCATCCACCTGATTGGATTGAATACATACCAACTTCTCGGCATGCTTGATAGCCTTCTCGTATAACTCATTTCCCCAGTAGCGCCGTATGTATGTGGTTTGCTTTTTGGACTGGGTCTAATACTTGACAACATCCATGAGTAACAGAGAGGGATCCAATGAATATGCAGGTGCACATACATACACATTCCAATAATATAGACATCGGAATCTGAACTTCGCTCATAATAATCCATAATTTTCCAGGCTTTATGCAAAGCCTCAAGTGCAGGGAGTGCTAGGTGGATTGCAGGCCCGCGGTCGGATGAGAAAGCCTGCTGAGCTTCTTCAGCTTTGCACAAGAGTGCAAGGAGAACATGGACTCGGGTCCACTCGTCATCAGTCAACTGTAAATCCATTAACTTCTGGCGCCAATCCTGATCGCGCTCAGCCGCTGCCACTTCGTGGACGAATGTGTCAACATCATCTCTAAGAATTTCGGCATGTTCGAGCATGAAAAATGTTGATGACCAACGGATCAGCATGTCAAGTAGCAGCTGCAGAGGATGCTTGTGAGGAGGGTGATGGGGCTTCTCTTGCAACTGGATCGTCTGAAAGAGCTGCTTCCATTTAGCTGATGACCGCTCTTTCATGGAGATTGTCCGGACTATGCCAACTTCATCTCTTTGTACTCCTCCTAGTCGTGTAGCAATGAGTTCGTGGTCCGGGTTTTGTGGGTCGTACGCCTTTGACTTGCTGTGTGCACTAAGCAATGCTTGGGTAGCTAAGTTGACAACATGAGCCAGGCAACTAGATGACTGCATTAGCACAAGTGACTATGTTAGTACAAGGAGATGATGTACCAAACACGATGTTGCTTGCCATCAAAGGGCTTCCCGGTTGCCAGTTTGATTTGTCTTGCAAACTCTACCATCATCGTGTCCATGTTCGTGGCATTATCACACGTCACATACCCAATCTGCAACAGTTGAATTAGTTTTGAACTTTGTGCCAAAGCGAGCACAGTTGCAAACAGTGACAGACCTTATCATGTATACCTAATTGTGCGACAACCTTATAGAGGGCCTGGCCAAGGTGAACACCATTGTGAGCACTGTTAAGTTGTGTGAATCCAAGAAGTGTTGTATGTATATCCCAAGCTCTGGGAACCGTCTCTTCAATCCATGAACCCATGACTGCAAAATAAGTGTCGACATTCAAAGCTTGCCAAGCATCGCATGTCAAGTTGATCCATCCCTTTACAGAGTCACTCTAATGAAGGAAAATGAGTATGCATCACTGTAGTGTTGCAATACACACAAGTAACCAACTCTGTAAACCCCGCATTTGAGTCTTGAACATCTCAATGATCGCTCCCCATGTTGCTCTTCGATTGGGAATTTTCACACCCTGCGTTGCGCGTGAGGCGACACTGATCATTGTGTGGAATGATGGATGTTCGAGTACAGATAATGGCTGGTCCGTATTGATAAGCCACTGGATTGCAGCCTCACAGAAGCGTTCATTGCTGTATTGGGGAACAACCTCTTTGGCAACAACAGCTTGAAGGTGGGAATTGAGCTGACATTGCTTCTGAGTACTCGTGGTGTTTTCTTTCCACTCCTTGCAGTCCTTCGGAAGCATGGTTGTGAATCTGTTTGCCTCTGCCCATTGCAGGTACTCAGCCCAGTGATGCCGCTCCAAATGACGCCGTAAGGTGGTCACATCTGAGACCAGCGCTACTACATGCGAGCACGTCCTAGAAGTCCATTAATATAAAATTATTGGCTACATAAAGAGTGATGTACGAGCACTTCTTGCATTTGTGTAGTTTCTTGTTGTTTTCGGAGTAGACCGGCATGAAAAACTCGTCGATGTTGCGCGTGCGGTTTTCCCGAGCTGGAGCTTCAGTGATGCCAAGGACATTGACATCCTCAAGGAGTCCGTCTGCATCCGCTATGTCTTGAGGTAATGTGGATGTCAGGGCTATTTCATGTCAATGAGTTAGTACTAGAGAACAACAAGAATTGGAGGGTACGTGCCATCACTTGTTCGAGTGCTGGATCCAGTCAGGTTGCTCTGGCACAGGCGTTTAGTGCCTGTAAACAAAGACTTAGTAATATGAACGACCACTAAAATAGCTCTTACCTTTGTGAAGTCTCACATCTTTCGGCGAAGTCTCTGACTCTTCATCACCGGCAGAATTGTTGGCACCCGTCTTGCATTTGTGGGTGGGTAACAATTCAGACTGTGATGGAGGTACTAGTGGGCTTTTGTCTGCCAGTGGGGGGGGTGTTGGGTCGATTGGGTTGTTGTTGGGCAGAGGAATACTTGCTGCATGTTGAGCGTGTTGGTGAGAGCGAAGCTCGGGTGTGGCCACATTATCTTGATCATGTAGTCTAGCTGAGAGCGCCCCAGTTCGCTTCGGGGGAGACTCTTCATTTTCCATGCCAAGCATGTACTAATGGGGATGAACCGGGTGAGAACAAACGGAATGCTAAATATGGAGCTGTGTGGCCAGTGGCTACCATAAATTATACAGTAGCAAGCCCGGGCCTGGCCCAGGGCCCAAGGTCGACAAATATGGAAGCCCGAGCCCAGAGCCTGATGGGGCCTTGAGAGAGGGCTGGGTCGGGCTCAGGCTTTAGGGGCTGGGTCAGGTCGGGCTCAGGGCTTGAGCCCGAGCCTTGCACATCACTAGTCAAAGTGGATGCAACCATACTCGAGCGTGATGGCCTTCCCATCGACGTCGAAGGTGGAGATCTGCATTCCGCCAGAGATGAAGCATGAGATAGAAAGTGGATTCCTTCTGGATGTTGTAGTCAGAGGGGGTGACCATCCTTGAGCATTATTGACAAAGATCTGCCATGGAGACGAAGCACAAGATGGTGGGTGGATTCCTTCTGGATGTTGTAGTCAGAGAGGGTGTGACCAAACTCAAGCGTGATGGTCCTTCCCGTCGACGTCAAAGATCTGCATTCCGCCACTGAGATGAAGGACAAGATGGAGGATGGATTTCTTCTGGATGTTGTAGTCAGAGAAAGTGTGACCATACTTGAGCTGCGAGCATGATGGTTCTTCCCGTCAACATCTTGACAAAGCACGAGATGGAGGTGGATTCTTTCTGGATGTTGTAGTCAGAGAGGGTGTGACCATGGCACTGTAAAGGATGTGAGGCGGGAAACATGAAGATGAATGCTGAGGGCTTACCCCTCCTTGTCTTGAATCTTTGCCTTGATGTTGTCGATGGCATCACTTGACCTTGAGGGTGACGGGGTGCACATCATGCATTCAAGATCTGAGAGTCTTCGTGACCATTCTCATTTCCGCACTGTAAGGTAAAGATGCATCTGACGAGTGTAAACATACAAGAACAACAGTTCAATTCACAGAAAACATTGTAAAGAAACAACAAGATGATCATACATATGTATCCACAGTGTGCATACCACCCATAAGCATCTGCAGGCGAGATGATGTACAAAGCCCTAAGTAATGTGATCAATATTTCTTCGTCAGGCATCTCTGTCATGGCCATTCGTGTATAGTCACCATTCCTACAAAGGTGGTACTTCATTGCCGAAAATGCGAGCTCAATCGGGTTGAAGTCGGGAGAGTAGGGAGGTAGAAATTCACACCGCATTCCTCTGGGCAATAGTTAGTTTACATTCTTGGAATCGAGTGAAAAAAATACACTCACTGAGCCTCGATGAGCTCTATGATATCGGGATGCTTGTGGATTCGGCAGTTATCCATGATGATAACAGAATTGGGAGCAGGGAAAGGCTGCATAAAGTCAAGTGTTCGCTCAATAAAGCACTTGAACGTTGCGGTACAAAACAACCCCTCAATGATGTCACAATGCAAAATGCCGTCATGGAGTGACAGCGCAGGTAGAACCGAGTAAAACACGAACATCAGATCAATAATAATGTTTGACTCACCATTGACCACATACGAAGAATGCCTTTCTCTGTGCTTTGGTGCCTCGAATTGACCATGCACGACCACGATAAGTAGTACGACGATCTACAGAACTTTCGTCAACAAAAACTAACTGTTCTGCATTATACAATCCTATTCTAGCAAGGTACTGTACCCTTCTGTATGGATGCAACCGGGCTTCAGAGCATGACATGTACCCCTGACTCCAGAGTTGGCAACCACGTTGCTGTGATGTGTTACGGTTGCTAGTTTTAGCAACCACTGGCATTATGGAGTGTTACGGTCGGAGGCTTAGCAACTGGTGCTGACAGTGGCAGCCCAGCTTCGATGATAGTTATGATTGTGTCAAGCACAAAAAAAAACCTGCCTGTACTACGGTCTACAGCCTATAACACGACCATGTCCACCCACTGCAGTGGCCCATCCTCTCAGCTGATTTCTCGAATCCATCATCTACAATGTTTGCTCGAAAACCTCCCATCTACTCTCCCTCTCAACCCGGCGGAATCAAATTACTTCGGGCTTGACCAAGAAGACGTTGAAGAGGAGGGTGTGTGGTTTGCATTCAACCAAAATCTCAAGGTCTGCTTCCAGACACATAAGCTTGCCAAAAGGCAAACTATTGCCTTCCAAGAATGTGGGGACTGATGCACAGGCCTGATTAAGATGATGAAGGCGGCTGTGAAAGCACTGACAAATGAAAAGGACCGGGCCCTTCTTTGCCAGGTATGGATTGAGCGGCTGATTGAGGCAGCTAAATTGCAGGGTGCAAAGCCTTTACCTAAGTGCATGATTCATTAACGGTGAAACAAAACACTTACCTGATTGTGTTGTAGGCAAAAGAATCCCACTGACTTGGAGAATGTGGGCGTGCCTGTTGGCCCTGCCGGTGTAAAGCGCTGGGCATGCATTGAGGAGTCGAGCACTGAAATGGACAGTGACTCAGAGATTGAGCTGTTGGAAGTGCGACCAGCAAAAATTATACGAAAAGAAGTTGGTGCAGGGGAGGCACGGCCTGTGCCGACACAGCAGCAGCTTACCTTCGATGACCTCAAGTGGAAACATCTTGAAACAGATGAAGAAAAGGCCTTGCAGCGGAAGAAATTGGCACAGATAGATGAAGAGATGGATTGTGTACTGACACACAGGCAGGAGGAAGTGAATGCAGCTCGCAAAGCACGTCAACGTGAGCTTGCCACCAAAAGACAACAATGCCGCCATGAATGATGCCGAGCGCTGTTTGGTGATAAGGCAGCCAGTGATAAGATCTGTGACCAATGTTCTATCAATTCGGTAAGTGGCTTTCAGAAAACGAAAGCCCTATTAATGGAAATATGCTTGTAGGTTTTGAAGGACGTACCAAAAGATGTGACTGAGGTTGATGTGGTCGCAATTTCACACTCAGACCGCATGGCCTGGAAAGAGGAATGCAATGGCACAAGAGGCAGTACCAAACAAGAGCGCCACAGCCGCACAAACTGGTACATCCCTCTCCTCTGGGTCCACATTGACTGTGCAGCCAAACGACACAACTGGTCACCCCAGGCAATAGTCAATGCGCTCACAAAAGAGCAACCCAAGCTATTTTCCCACCTGAACAAAGGCACCATCTCCCACTGGATTGACAAGACACAACATCAATGGTCAGCAGCGACTCTCCTCCATGTGAAGAAGGGAAGCACTCTTGCAGGCTCTGGACGATTGGGGATCCTTTCACACTACCCTCATGTCAAAGATGAGATTGTACAGAAGCTCCAAACTCTTTGTGCATCTGGCCTACCGATCAATGTTGTCGTGGCCCGCTCTATCATGCTCGCAGTCATCCAAAGCCATGTTGTCATTTGTTCAGGATTTGGACTGCTAGATGCTAGGTTAATCTATACACAGTTATCCTCCGGGCCCAATCTGACTATAAGCTGGTGATAGGACAATGCTTACTACCAGATCAAACAGAAGAAAAGAAATATAGAACTAGTCTACTGAGTGAGTGAAGATACTTAGTCAATTGGCTCCCTGGTTGTTCTTCCTTTCCCGACTATTGTCTAAGGAAAAAGGGTTGGCTTATTCCTAGCTATATGTAGATAAACTATGTAGTCTAATCTACTACTGAGATACTAGTAAAAACTAGAGAAACTAACTAGAT
>JBBPJP010001118.1:0-10533 GCA_038088775.1 Boletus barrowsii
TTCTCATAGATTATCTCCAGTGTTTGTGTCAGGTGGTGCTTCGCAATCCATATCTATTCCCGTCACCCTCTACCCACCTGACTGCACTGCGTTCAAAAGCATTGACACAAAAGCCCTCATCGACTCTGGGGCAACTGGATGTTTTATCAACTATGCTACAGTGGTGGTGTGCGACATTCCCACCACACGACTCAAAACTTCCCTGTGGGTGAGCAACATCGACGGATCTCCCAACAAAAACGGCCTGATACGAAAACAGGCATCAGTGGTAATCCAGCTCGGAGAGTTCACTGAACTCCGAGACTTTCTTGTTATTGACTGTGGCAAGGATGATGTGAT
The DNA here is from genome assembly GCA_038088775.1 of Boletus barrowsii. NCBI lineage: Eukaryota > Fungi > Basidiomycota > Agaricomycetes > Boletales > Boletaceae > Boletus > Boletus barrowsii. The sequence continues at coordinate 340 of JBBPJP010001118.1, forward strand.
CCTCGGGCTCCCTTGGCTACAAGAGATAAATCCGGCCATTGATTGGAGTACAGGAACCATTCACATACCCGAGGCGGAACTGACCGGCCTGGAACGAATGAAAAGAAGGGAAGATGAAGCGGCTGTGGCCTTTACTATCAACGTCTTCAACCAGAAATGCTGGCACTCAGTTCCAACACCTTGACTTGCCAATAGTAAGTTGGGATTTGGGATTTGAAGTTGACACAGACATGAAGATATGTATTCTGTCCCTTGAAGTTCACAAAGATGCTCCCATCCATCTTCTTTTGGATCAGTAGGTCTCTGCAATGTTTTTGGCTTTTGCACTTACTGAGGGTAATTAGAATGTGGCTGGGGGGAAATTGGACTGTGCTCAATTTAATAAAATATCTCATTCAAGAGGAGTGTTTGTTGACAACAATGACATCTCTGGTCTCAAACAGACCAAAATCTTCATGAAAGATGATTCTCAGGGTAGCAGTGAGGAAAGCTATTGGTTACTGTGCTGATGAACTCTTCCCACCTGTGAACACCTTCCAGAAACTCCAACTGCCAGTCATTGAATGGAGCGAGAAATTGGAGTGGAGAGATACATCAAGTGAAGGTGAGCTGAGTGCCATGTACATCCCTTCCATCTGATCAAGTTGTCATCTAGCTCAACTGTTGTACCACCTTGGCTTAGATCACTTCCTACCTCTGCCAAAGATCATGGAACTCTGCTTGTCAGAGGATGATGAAGTCCAAGAGACTGTGTTCAATATCTGTGCAGAGAGCTTCAGACACATTATTTGGCTTATAAGCCAGAGAACTTCCAAGATGTGGCATTCATTCCTGCAGAGAGCAATGGCCATTTTTGCTTGAAGAAATTGGGCAAAGTATAGTGAGGCTCACTCACATGCTCTACATGTGTACAATCGCACCCCATTTGCTCAGCTCAACTGGAAAATGCTATCTGAGATGCTTACAGGCCAGGAGCCTATACATATGCTGATACCTCCTCAGTACCCAAGATTACTCTCTCTTATATAACAGCAAATCTGGTAAAGGCATTATCACCTGCACTGATTCTGACTGGGAACAAGATAAAGTCACATCTCACTTGCAAACAGGTTTCTACTTGAAATTCGTGGATGGTGTGTTCTTGTGGAACTCACACTTACAAAAGACCACTGCTCTGTCTTCTATGGAAGCTGAGTACATGGCCTTGAGCAACTGTATGCACCAGGCTATTTGGATTCATCAAATCATGCAGGAACTCAGTTATCACCTTGGACCTATCCCTGTCTGTGGTGACAATCAAGGCTTGCTCCTTATTGCACAGAACCCAGTCACCAAAAAACAATCCAAACACATTCAGATCTGTTACCATTTTGTACATGATGCTGTGATGCTATGGAAGCAAGTGGAGCTACTCTTCATCCCAGGAACTGACAACCCTGTGGATATGTTCACCAAGAAGCTTGGACATGTCAAGTTCAAGGAGTTTCACTCCCAGCTCAGTTTGAAATTCAACTCACCGTCTTAGACTATGTGGACATTTTTCTATTTACTTTATATTCCTCACTTTTATATCTACATATCTACCATATACTGGACAAGGGGGAGTGTTGAAAGGACACATACTTACAGTCACATGACTTTATATTAAGTAAGCATTACAAAGTGTATACAAGACTCTGCGGAGTCTGAATATAATATATCTCTCTTGATCTGCTACTGCCATCATCTCTGAGAAACCCTTCAGTTCCAAGGTAAGCACCCTACAGTAGTTTCTTAGGGATCCACATGTCTACACATTGGATTCCTGTTATTGCAACAAACTTCACAATCACAAGCAGAAATCAGAACCCAACAGTAGTGAGGAAGCAACTACCACTTACACTGGCATATGCATTCACCAACTATTGATTGCAAGGACAGGCTATCCAAACAGCAATCATTGACATAGCATCACTGCTGACAGGAAAGATCACTCTGTTTAGCGTCTATGTTACTTTGTCAAGGTGTTGAGAAAGAACTGGAATTTGCTTGCTAAGAGACTTTGATGAGAAGCATCTAACATCTCATCCAAGCAAATTTCTCCATCTTGAGGATCAGAGATTAGACAAACTTGATGTGCTGACGGAGACATGGAGTAATAGATGAGATCACACAAAAGGGCCACATCTGTGGCAAAACCTGCTATGGCAACTTGAACACATCACACTTGTGAACAGCACTGATCTTACACATGTATAAATGATGAAATCTTTGTTCTGTTCCATTTTCAATATATTGCAAACAAGGCAATCAGTGAGAAAAAGTAAACACAAAGAGTATAATACTGAAACCAAAACTAAGGCAATCAAATGAAGGATAGAATGTACAGGCAGTGATAAGTCATAGCAGCCTTGTAACCATGAGACTCACATCCAACACCATGAGCCTCACCAGAACCAGGATCATCAACAACAAGGTGAGTGAGAGCAATCCACTCACAACCCACAACAATATCACAGTCAATGTGATTAACTTCGATAGAGACATCTGTGGTAAACAATGTCCCACAATAAATAGCCTGAATGACAGCACTGCAAGCATCACCATTCAAACAATGAACAGCCATAGCCACAGGAGAAACAATGCATCAATATACAGATTCATTGAATCACCCACAAACAAGTGAACCATTGAGACACATGACAAAGAAGGAAGACAGAAGAAAAACAAGAGACAGGCATGATAAGAAAGAACACCCGACAAGGAAGTCAAACAAACATTCCAAACTAAATAAAAACAAATATAAATGTAAAAGTGTGCAATTCGGGAATATTGTTATGTAATTAATTCCCACATGAACAATTGTGATTGCATTCAGCCACAATTGTCCGGTGTGAGTGACCTTTACAGTAATACAATACAGTATACAGTAAACAAGGTAATGGTCAGTACTTGAGAGGCTCACGGGTATCTGTTTGTAGGATCACTTCACGTAGAGTGCTAGATGTGTGGTGAGAGATGTGGCGATAATTTATGAATGACGAGCCTACCGAGACAGTGGGATATATAGAAGTGGTTCGACCATGTGCAAGGTGTTGGTGTTGTCGCTGGAAACATTTGTTAGTGCTTCGTGAACCTTCACCACAACATTGTCGGCGTGGAGGTGGGACGGGGACTCCGTAATGCATTCAGAACTTCCGTACAGCATCTCGGGTTTGAACTGAGGATCGGGTTGAGTTGAGTATCCAGTGAAGGTGATTGAAAATGAGACAAGCAATAAGAACAGGCATGCTAAAGTTCTAGATCTTATTCCAATTCTACAAATGTCTCATCAAGTCGCCCTGACTCATCACCTGATGAGGAGGTACTATCTTCGTCGATGTATCTCATGGCAGAAGCAACCCTTCTGGGCCTTTTCCAACCTTCTTTTTCATCCCATCCCTCCAATGAATGCTTCGACCTTCTGGTGAGTACCTGCCGAATCTCACCTTCGTCAACACTTACCAACCCTTGCTCTTGAGCTGCGTCATTGAACAGCCAGTCCATTTTGAGGCGCTCGTCAAACGACTTGATGATGTACGTGTGGTCCCTTAGGTATTGGCGAACCATGACGCGTTGGTACACTGAATGGGTTTCCCGGACCTGCGCTTCGCCATGTTTGAGGAGCTCAAAGATTCCGTCGTCAGTAGCCTCAGGTTTCTCGTAATAGGAATGAAAGAGAGAGGCAAGCTCGGTTAGAAGGCTCTGCAGCGCCTCCCTATTGGCAAAGAACGGAATCAGTCTGTTGTGATTGTTGAAGACAGTTGTTTTCTCCAGCGTCCTGTGTGCTGCGTCAAAAACATTCCTGATGAAGCTGCTGCACTTCTCAGTGGAAAGGGATGATGGAGAATACATCACGACGCTCCACAACAGTACCCAGAAGATGGATTCTAGATCGTCAGCGAGATGGTGTTCTGCTGTTCTGTGTTTCACCAGGCATGCAGACATGAATCGCCAAGTCCCCTTGTCAAGTTGTTACGTTAAGAAAGGACTGCAGTGAAACAATTGACACGACGTACTGTGCGTGACGTCCGGCAAGGTGTTGCAGATTCAGTGGAACCAAAGAATTTCGCCATCTCCCAATCAATTAAATATCCTCTTCCCTTAAAAATGACAATGTTGCTGGACATCTCGATGCAGAATCTGAACAGCAAATGCTCCCTCGTGAGCTGAGAGGAGGACATCATCATCATTGGGATTCTGACCACAACATTCAGACGTGACTCACCTTTGAGTGTGTTGTGTATTGCTTGCACGAGCTCCTTAGTGAAAGCAAACTCGTGCAATTCCTTTCCAACAATGTTGAGAACGAGCCAATAGTGAGAAAGAGTCGAGAGATGGAGCTGAAGACGACAAGCCCAGTCTTTCTGTGAAGATGTCTGAGTTTGAGCCCATTGTAAATTGTGGCTCTCCACTTCTCCAGATGCGATGCAGGTAGGGACATGTGGAACCCCCGCCTTATTGAATACTGCATAGATGTCGCCCTCAGGGACAATGCCTTCAGCAATGATGCGCCACGAGTCCTTGAGATACACGATGCGGTCCAGCTCAACGTGATATGCAGGACAAGCGTGTGTTGCGCGACCAGCAGGAAGATCGCAGGGGGGGTGGGAAGCAGGAAAAATGACAGAAACCATGGAATTGAGTGGCGTGGGTCACCCTGCAGCAGTCTCTGTCTTCGTGATCTCGGTTTTGAACATCCGCGTGGCCGGAGGTAACTCTAGCTTCTTTCTTGCCAGCTCAGCTTCCTGTTCAGTGGCAGGTGAAATCGTGGTATCAGCACCACGCTCTTGTGGGGAGGCCTGTGTATAACGTGAAAAAAAATCGACAAACGCTGGGTCATCACAATAGGAGATGGGCTCTGTGACTACAACCCCTTCCCTATCCCAACAAAGAATCTGTGCTGTCTGAGGCATCAAGAGGATGGAGAAGATATGGGTGCGGAATTGCACCAACATCTGTGCTGAAGCATAGGCCGTTATCTGCCCCAACATCTCTATGGCTGTGGTGGTCTCCTTTACAATCTCTGCTTTCTGCATTGTGTGTGACCATTTGGGATGATAAATGGGTCACTATCGTGCCACTTGAACTCGATGTGCATTTCCATGGTTTTAGTATCACAGCGATCATTAGGCTTTGTTGTGGTATTGGAGTAGACGGTGATGTTGGGTTTCACCTCAAAACCAAGCCCACTGTCCTGGTCGCCTCGCATATGAGTATCAACAAAACGTAATCCAGGGGCAAATAATCTGGCTGCGGTAATCTAGAGGAGGAGAATGGATGAGAGGTTGTCAGAGTCAAATTCGGTCAAAAACGCGCACAAATGGTGAATAGGCATCCTTTTCCTCTTTGGGGACCGAAACCGCAGAGAACCACTGGTTCAATTGAGACTGCAGTACCCCTTCTGTTCCCATCCCACTCGGAAGATAGGTGGTCAGAAAGTCTTGAACTGGCATTGGGCCAACAACATGTGGTACCATCGAGGTTCCAAGTGATTTTACAGCAGGGTCCCAAGAGGGGTGTATATCGACTGGAAGGGGGTCTTGGGCTTGATAGGTGTGCTCGAAATATTAGCCATTGTCTGTTCAGTGAGTGTAAGAACGACAGAACTCCCTTGGCAGAGGGTTTTTAGAACTCAGTGTTCTTGAGACTTGCCTTTCTGTGCCTTGGACACTGCCTCTGCCAGAAGCAGCAATTGGTACTTCAACCCACGGTGATGTAGTGACAAGTAAGGAGGGTTGAGACCCCACGCTTCTCGGCACAGGACATATAAATACAAGAGTTGATTTATTCTACATGAAAAACGTCATCGGGCGACGTCTTTCCAACCGCGTGCAGACCAAAGGAAAGCCCCACAGCAATTGTGGTGCATACCCTCCGCACATCAAGTAGCATAAATTGTCGCGCACAGGGGCAAGGGAGCGAGCATAGGTGTCACCCATGGGGGAATTCCCTATCTTGAAGCTGGAATTGGAATCGAGGGTTGCGCGGAAATGAAAAGGCAGCCCAGGTCGAGAAGACTGCAAAGGCAGTGACACCCATCCTCACTTAGCCAAGTGTTCAGACCAGTCTGGAGCCTGAAGGTCGTCCACATGCCTCCATTGTTCCAATAATCCCATTTCCCAATCTCGAAAGTTCCCAGCACATAGTCGCTTAGAAAGCAGAGCATGCATATCCACGTAATATACGAGTATTGGTCAGGTTCTAGATTAGGGATTACGAACTTTAGCATACGTCAACTTGGAGCATCGAGAATCGGACTGACCCGTTGAATGTAAGCGCGAGAAATAGGATTACAGTTGACTACTTGCACTTGAGTACTGTACTACATAGTTATTCTACCTGAGGACGGTGACCTCTTCCATAATCTATGCAATCTGCGATGGCAGGGAAGAAAAAGTCGTGTTAACGACATTAAGCGAAGCCTTATAAACTGGAACTTACCTCTGTCGGGTAGTATGTTCGCATGCCAAAATGGCAATGGTCCACCCTCTATTTCTGAAAGGTAGAAATTGAACTTCTTTTTCCAGAACATAGTACTCAGCGCGGGAAGCTTACATGTGTGTGCCTTGATCATTCTAGTAGTCTACAGTCTACACATTTGTGGTAAGGTACTATGGTTGGGGCGAACAGACTAACTTAGTAGTGGGAATGTGGGAAAGAGAAAAGAATGGTACTGATTTAGGCACAAGCCTTATAAACTGGAACGAAGTCAGCAACAAACTCAGCTAAAATTGAACTCCGCCAGGGAACCCTCCCGCCTCCGGGAGGTGAAACTGCTATGATCGCTACATAATTACTGTAGACTAATACTGTAGAGATGCAGCTCGAGTGGCCTGAAACTGAATGGGGGAACTATGTGCAAAAAAAGTCTATGCGAATTTAATTAGGTGGGATAGCTATGAAGGAAGCACCAATGGATTGGGGCTTAGGGACGGCAACTTGGCGTGTCTCGTTCCCCTCCTCAACGACAGTACCTCCGGCCTAGCCCTCGTCAATCCCAAGAGGTCACTATTGTTGAGGACAGCGATGACTACCAACTTTCAGCAACTGCCTTTCCATCGCTCCTCAAGAGGAAGTACTCGACTGTATGTACATCAATATTGATGCTTGGTAAAATCTAACCAATAGACTTCTATACATTGCTTGGTCGCAGTTATCTGAGTGTGGTTGTTAAAGAGAGACTCCCCTCGTTCATCCAAAAGTATACCAATATTGAGCCCAAAGTCAGGATCCACCCTAGCCCAGACGACCTCAAAGTCAAGGCTTGTAAGAAGATCCGTTCAACTCCGAGACACCACACGGAAGTTCTGAAGTCAGTGTGCAGTCCCCTTCCCACCTCCATGCCGATCGGCTCAAGACGAGATGCAGCTTCTCCCTAATGTTGTCTAACCCAGGTTAAAGTGCCATCAAGGCTTGTGCCAAGATGCCTGTCCATCTCCGACAGGATCTTAGGAGACCCCGTGTGATTTGGGATGTCGATGTTCCAGTAGAGTGCCCAGTCCTCATTCTAGAATCAAACGACCTTTGAGGTATGGTACTCCTGGAAAGTCCATGCACAAGTGTTTTCAGATGCTCTTGATGAGATCACCATACCGTGGCGGAGAGCGAACGCCGCGGAGCAAGACGACAGTAAAGCAGAGCATTGTATCATTCTCAAACAGACATCTATGTTTCTTTTCGTCGATCCATCAGAACAGCCATGTTGCCAAGACGAGGACAACATACCGTTGATGATAGCTATGATTGCACATGAAATGTATGCTTGGAAGATTGTGCTGACCGTTGCATTGCGAGCACCACGTGACATGGACCACTTTTGGATGTGCTGTGTCCTCGAGATCCTCAACTTGCTTCAACTTTGCTCTTGTCTCTGAGCGGTAAGATGAGATGAGTTGTTGATCCTGTGCACGTGACGTCGTGCGGTCTCATCAACGCAAGGGGCAGCGCAAAGAAAGCATTAACATACCGTCGTGATCTCCTCCATGCCTTGTTTGACCTCATCAGCCAACCTTTCACGAGTCTGACGCTTGCTACCTCATTCTGACTGAGAACCTGGATGACAGAAAGCGGTGAGGTGATCTTGTCGCTCTCAATGTGTTCTAGAAGGGACTCGAGGCCTGCTTGATGGGCGGTGAGAAGCGCAGGTGTTGACATGATGAACAGGAGGACCAGCGGGTAAGAGTATGGATTATCAGGGCCGTACTTGCGCAGCGCTGAAATAACCTCTGCCAAAGGCGACGATTCGGACAAGCCCGGCACAGACATTCTGCCCAAGTTGTGCTCTTCCGTCCAGAATAGGCAGCACATCCTCGTACATGTATTAGTCCAAGCGTATATTGGTGACTCGAACAGAGGACCAGCGCATGGGTGAGATCATATGGAAGGCGAGTGGAATGGAGCAATCAGAGGGCTTTGTGATGCTCACAAGGGGCGTATTGGTCCCCTTCGGTCCACTCGTCGAGGTAGAGTTCCAGCAGCGTATTCCACACTGCCAACTGGTCTCGCTTTGCCACTCTTCATCTTCACCTCCACTGGCAGTGACAGTGCTGGACTCTGAGTCGCTGGCACCGTCCAGTGTCTCTCCCCACCACTGTCACGCGATGCTCTCTAGGAATGTGGTGAAACACCCTGGGTGGTCTATGAAATGTGCAAAGAGGAGCGTTGGTGAGGGTCGTCGGGATAGCGTCTGCGTCTCTGGAGCGTTCGTGGATCGGACTTGGGGTGTAAGAGGTCGAGTGCCAGGACCATCAGCTAGTGCGGTCTTTATGTCTTCCTCTCCCGGTGCTGTCGCCGCCCGTCAACGTAGGCGGCACTCCAGGTGCCCTTGAGAGGGCGAGCAGGGCCAGATACGAAGGCGCCAATGCTCCCTCTGCTGGGGCTTGGTGACTCTCTGAAGGTGGGAGAGGTCCAGAAATGGTACACAGATTGATGAGTAGCTGTGTGGTTTCATTCGGGAGGTTGTCCAGGAGTGCACAGCAACAACGAGCGAGGTTTGACTCTGCCTAACAGTCCGGGAACCAAAACGAACGTCAATCAATTATCATTCAGAGGATGTGTGACGAGGACTTACACCGACACTGCCCGCTTCTCTCAAATAACTCACTGCCGCCTTGTAACCATGTTCTATCTTTCCTTTGTCCACTTTCTCTGTTGCCTTGGCATCTCTGGTTCCAGCGCCGATATCTCTCACAACAACTCTTAGATAGTCCTCATGTCTCCCCTATCTTTTTGCATTCAGTTGCCACAATGAATTAGCATACCTGGAGGGGGTTGACCTTCCATTCTCGAGTGTGAGTGGTCACGAGTCTACCAGAGGGCTGCCCGGATGGCCGTGGTATTTGGTTAAAAGTTTCTACAGTTCCATTTGCTTGGGATACGAACTTATAGCAGTTTCAGTGTTCGAGAACATTGATCGAGATGGCTGTGCTAGCGTAGTGTTTGTGCATGCTTTGTGTCGATACTATGGGCGATTTGGATTGTGGGAGCAGATGGCACTGGTATACGACTTTTGGACTCACCTCAACATTGTTCTCCTAGTACCTCCAGTTGTCGCTCTCCGTACAATGAGTGGATGTAAGTTTTACTTTATCTCTTCAACGGTTTCAAACTAATTGTCTGTCTTTGAAGCTCGGTTCTTGCATCTCGTCTGCCCCTTCCTTCCTCTCCCCAAAGTCACTTCTCCGGACCGGACCACAGGGTGCGTGACCAACAGCATTCAACCATTCTACTGCTCATTCTTCGCCAGGTACCACTCAACCAAAAGTTACTATGGACTGCAGTTACACTCCTTATTTTCTTGGTCTGCTCCCAGTGCCGCTCTATGGAATCATGTCCTCCAATTTGGCTGACCCTCTGTACTGGATGCGTGTCATTCTTGCCTCGAACTGTGGTACTCTCATGGAACTCAGTATCAGTCCAATCCTCGCCAGTGGAATGATCATGTAACTTTTGGCAGGCGCCAGCTTGATTGAAGTTGACTTCACCTTGAAGGAAGACCGTGCGCTTTTTGGTGGTGCACAGAAACATATGTTTTGTCCAAATATCACCAGCGACTTTTCTGACTAGAAATTTAGTGTTCGTGCTCATTGTCTCTCTCAGTCAGGCTACTGTCTATGTCCTCACCGGTCTTTATGGGCAACCCAAGGATTTGGGTGCCGGCATCTGCTTGTTGCT
>JBBPJP010001119.1:0-10526 GCA_038088775.1 Boletus barrowsii
GATCCGACTTGAACCAGAGAAAGAGAAGTCAATGACTGCATACGAATAGCGCTCGCGAGAAACCACACATACCCGACAAGTGGTTCGGGGAAACGTTTATCGAGCTGTTTCGCAGCTTTTTCCAGTTCGTCAGTCATTAAGAGAAGTGGGAGGGCGCAATTGACTCCGGGAGCGGCTTGAAGTTGTTGGATCTTTGTCTGATAGAACTGCTCGGAGAGCGACTTGACACGATCTTCCAGGTCTGAAAGGCGCGCGTTGATATCGGCTTCGTAGCGAGCTATGAGTCCACTTTCCCGCACATGGTCGAGGATGTTTAGATACGGCTGGATCACAGATACTTTGACGTTCGGTATGTTCTCCAGTGAATGATAAAGTGAAGAAAGGAAGATGTTGTAGAGGCTGCCATAGACGTTGGCCAATAACTCTGCCTGTCGAGAAAATATTAATGAAGACTTCTTTGTTTCACAACTATACGCACGTCTTGACTCGGCCACTTGTCGACTTCGAGGTCATGAAGAACCTTTGAGACCGTTTGCAGAGCCTCAGGTATGCACTCCATCGGTACATGACCCCGTTCATAGAATTCTTTGATAAGCTCCAAGAAGCACGTGACACGATAAGGTTGACCTATCCGCCATCGCAACGTGCATTCATTGATGAGATTAGTATGAGGAGGGCTCAGGATCGTCAATGGTACTTCGTCTGTATCATCAACCTCGGGTCCAAACATAGTCTCGAGATCGGTGGTGAGGCTGTACTCAACGAGACGTTTATAGAACCTCTTGGGATTGGGAGGAATGAACGTGAAGTTGTGTCCGACACGGATCTCATCCTCGACGTATAGTTCTTCTTCGGCTATCTCCTGGACGCCATCGCCACCTGCAATTGAGCGCGAGTCGTCCTGGGCACCACCAAATATGGAACGCCGGCTTCCAATGGATGTGGTTCCCGTATGCCGACTGGACGATCCTGGCGTTGCAGGGTACACTGAACCAGGACGCGGGCTTGTATTGTGAGGTGAACTGCCTCCCTCCGCTGGTATTGATTTCGCTAGCTCCGGATGCAAAGCCATCATGGCAACCATAAGTTGGGAGAGATGGGACGTTTCTAGCGTTCGCCACTGGTTCCACGCGGCATCGCTATCAAAGTCCTCTCGTCTACCTGGAAAAGGAGCGCCAGCATTGATGTTCTTCAGACAAGTCTACCATGAATCTTTTAGAATATGTCTGCATTGCGCAGGATCATTGTACCTTGAGGTCAATCACGGCTGCCTGCAGAAAATTTGAGTACTGTGGATACTTGGGGAGCCTGCTTTTCTACCTTTTCTGTGCACGTCTTTCTTAGCCTGTCGACTTCAGATTGCATCGCACTTTCAGGAATCTTGAACAACTTTGCGACGATCAACACGAACGGCATGTCCTGGATACTCGTACTGATCCCGGGGGTGGTGTTAACAGAGTCTCCACGATCTCGGGAAGTCGAGGCCGGGTCAGGACGGGACTCCATCGAAGATTGAGAGAGTTTGGCATGATACACGTCCAGACGAGAGTTGAGCTCTGGAGAGACGTGGCTAATGCCTTTGAGACATTCACGTAGCATCCTCACGAACTGCGCAATTTGATTGTTGACCTCGACTTTCCAAGCGTCGTCGACCAGCGTGGGTTCTTTCCTGAGCACACCAGTAGCCTGTGAAGCGAACATCAAGATGAGCTCTTCAATGCTTCTGTTCTCTTTCATCTGTCTTCGGAATGGGTCGCCCATGAACTGGTTGTAAAATACGGCCATGCTTCTCCGAGTCAATTGGTCCGAGTAGCTTCAGGGAGCAAGTTGGGTAAGACTGATCTCGGAGACATAGATATGCCACGCACGCGGGTTCCTTCCCCATAGCTATGTTCTGCAACTTTTGTTCGAGTACTTTGAGCAGCTTCTCGGGGAACTTGACGCTCTTGGACCCATCCCTAATCTCCTTGAAGATATCACCTATAGAGATGATGGAGTGTGATATAGCGTCTGAGATTTTGGAATGGTGCTCTTTCTCCTTCGTTTCGGATCCGTTCGAACTTGCTGCGACGACTTTTGGAGAGGTGATATAGCTTAGGATGCTGTGTGGACGCTTTAGCTGGAGCGAATGAAACGACGAGGACCGAAACTTACGCGACACGGAGGACATAGCTGAGGAAGGGTCAGCATGCGAACGTATTCGTGAGTGTGTGGCACGCACTCGAAGAGATCGTCGTCCGTGACACGATACTTGGACACCCGTTTCTCGTGAGCGACGCTATCGTAGCTCCGTCTGGACATGGAGAAGAGCTAAATCACAACACGCTGCTTGTGGAAGATCACAGTGCTCGTGCGCAGCGTTGAACACGAAGGGACGATTGGCGAGGTGTATAAGAGTATAACAAAGGGCCGAGTAGCAGAGATCGCTGTCCAGGGCTGTCCCGATACCCCTTGATCAGATTCAGCGACAAGCACAAGCAAATACACTTTCAAATACTACTAGCTAGTCTGCTTGTGCCATTTATGATACTCGTCGTCCTCGTCAGACCAGAAAGACGTTCGATTTAAGATAATGCAAAGGAAACATATTTAATTGTTAAATGCTGTCTATTAACCGGCATCTACAATTCGTCATGCCCAGTCCCTTTACCTGAATCTGGCTCTTTTGGCTCCGAGTCCGACGGCCCCGACCGCTGTGATGATCCACTGGCCAATTTCTTGACTTTTGGTGCCTTCCTCTTCACTAACCGTTGCAAATGCAGCTCAAGCGCCTTGGCTCGTTCCTTCATCTCCTTCGTCTGGATGACAGGGTCTTCATTCATCGGCGTGCGCTTATGTCTCTCGACACCACTGTGTAACCATATTTCGTGCTCCTTCAGTTTTGCCTCGAGCGCATCAAGCTCTTCGGACGTCCATTTAGAGGGAACGTCTGCGGCGGCTTCGGCAGTGAGATTAGCACGGGCTTCGGTGAGGAAAAGCCTTGTAGACCAGTTCCACTTTTGGCTGTTATTGAGTACTTGTGGGAAGTCTTCGATCTCCTTGTACCGGTGTACGATGGGCCGCTCCAGTAATCTATAAATAGTTTTAGAAATCAGAAACAGACACTGCGATATGTACGCACTCGAGTGCCCCGCGCTTCTCCCTCAGCGCAGTTGTATCAGCTGCTTCACCTTCCTCGTGAAGCCAGGCGACGGTATCCCCAAGTTTTTCCGAAATAGCTTGCCTCTCAGAGGCTTTCGAGCATTTCATGAACGGCGAGTCTGGACCACCTTCCAGGATATCGCGGAGCTTGTACAGGTATGCCTCTAGGGTATTGTGTGCCTCTTCGCGAAGACGTTTCAAAGCTTCCTTGCTGTCTATTGCACGCAGTCTGACGTCATGCTAAACGTTAGCGAGAGAAAAGGGTCCCTAAAAATGAATAAACCAACCTATCACGGGCTGCGCGCTTGTCTGCGACTGTCATAGGAGGAAGGGTGGAGAATACCACGTTGACCTCCAGAGGAATGGTACTCATGTCCTTCTTCTCTTTATTATCCTTCTTTTCTTTGGTCGCCGAAGTTGTCTGTCCAGTCTCGCCTTCGCCTTCCCGGACCATATCTTCCTTGTCCTGGTCCTTTAGAACTTCCTGCTCTCCTGAACCCCCGCCAAAGAGGCCCTTCAGCATGCCTGCAGCAGCTTGATGATCGAAAGAAGGATATGAAAAGATTTACACACCTGCAAGAGACTCGTCCCTGACTTCACCGTACGCAACAGCTTCCTTTGCGGAGACGAACCCAGAATCGGACAGGGCAACTGTGAGCTTGACGACGGGATCAATGGCACCGCGCTCGGTGAGGTTACCCAAGGCTTCTGCGACGCCGCTGATTTGTACTTGGAGAATTTCGCGCGGGAAACCACTAAGCGTGTAAACGTTAGTATATGCACCCCGCAACCTACCTCGGAACACTCTTACGGAGCAACTTCAGTCTTGTAATCAAACCAGACGGAAAAATCTTCTTTACGCTTAAAGGAAAGTGTTTTGTGGGAACCGTACTTGGAGCCCTTCGGGAAGATGGAGGAATGTATGGTCCGCGAGTCTGGAGTAGAAGCAAAGTAGGATGCTTGGATATCGTAGGTCTCAATATCTGCAATTCGTATGTCTTTCGTCTTGAATTGACGCGACAGGGAAGCACCGTAGAGTCCTGCGCCTGTCGCCACGGAGACGGATGTTCAGTTCCAAGCATGTATCACAAGAGGTAGAGTTCTACCTAGTACAGCAGCTTCATCAGCATTGACGTTTTGGGCAATTCGATGCCTGGACGAGAGAGTGAGGATCTTGCTATCATATCAATGTAGGACACCTACTCTCCGACAGCGCCTTTGATTGCAGCCTGAACCATTGGTGTCCGAGAGTTTCCACCTGTCAGAATGACAGAAGATATTTGATCCTGAAATAGTTCAGCCTAGATTTGGTCGGCAGGTATCGATGACCTACCAGGTCCAGGCCAGCGCTCGCAATAGCCTCGTGGATGGGTTTCGCAAACCGGCTGCGCAAATCTGAGCACGCCCTCTCAAATTGTTCACGCGTGACCTTGGTCTTGAAATCCAAATCGAAGGCGACACTCTCCACCTATTATTCGAGTGCTGCATCAATCATTGGATGATATGGTAAGTCATATGGTGCCTACCATCGACGTTGCTTCAGTGTTAGCACTGAGAATGGTTTTTACACGGCTTGCCTCTTGCCAGAGTTTCGCCATACCACGTTTGTCTCTACGGATGTCTTGCTTGTGTTGCAAGATGAACCTCTCGACCAGAATATCCCTCATGCGTCTGCCGAGGTCGGTACCACCTGTTGATCGATCAAAGCCAACACCTAGAACGGATATCTGCGTGTAAGGTGCCTTTGTCTTTGCGTCCTCGACAGATGTGAACGAAACAAGCGTTGCCCGGGTAGAAGCAGCGCCGGCGTCGTAGATGATATGGTATTCTGGAGTTGACGAAAAGGTTCGAGTCATAGCGTAGTTGACTGCTACAGCTGTACCGTCATTGATCAGCATAAGGGTCTTCATGCCAGCAATTTCCACAGCATCCACGATGGCGTCACGCTCGAACTGCGTGTAATGGGGTGGAACGGTAAGGACGACGTCGTGGACATGTTCCCCGTGGCTCTCCGCAAGTTGCTTCACATAAGAAAGCTGCATGGCAATGAGCTCCTCTGTACTCCATTCGGTACCATCGCTTTGCTTGAGTGCTACTGTTGACCGCCCGGACACGACGATGTCAGAGGTAGATATCTGTGCAAAGTAGGAGACAGCATTGGAACTGAAGGGCGCGCCCTGGAGGAGTTTGAGAGACGTGAAGGAGTCTGAAGGAAAGCGCGAAGCCTGAATGCACTATGAGTGGACTTCACTGTTAGTAGGACAGATACACGCACCAGGTTAGCGGCGTCAGTCCCAAACAGTCGGTCATCTCTTTTGAAAGCGACGGACGCCTGTATCTTTCTCTTGGAATCCTTGTTCAAAAGAACGTCGAAGGGCAAGCCTGGCTTGATGAGGGAGGCTTTGATCCAGTCCGAGCCATAGTCGATGGCTAACAAGGCTGCGAAGGAGGACTCAAGAAATACAGCGAGGAGAACGAAGAGGCATACAGCTCTGCGTAGACAGAGACACGGCATCACTAGAGAGGTATTCACCAAACTGGAGAACACGAAAACGCGACCAGCATTAAATGTTTGAACTTCGAAACTCGAAGACGTGGCCAGACACGTAGATCCAAGATGACTAAGCACTCCCAATACAAGAGAAATAGCCCCTACGGTACTAGATAACAAGAACACGGCCAAGACAATGGAATAGTCACTGCAGGTGTTTTGTATAATACTAAAGTTTGAATGCCCCTTTCATTACCAGGTGGGGGAGATCTGTCAAGTTTCTGGGGTAGATTGTGCGTCGTAGAAGACACGGAGACCGGACCGAGGGCAGAACATCATGTTGATCAACAGGTGGTTGCAGCACGACGTGCAGATAGTTTGGCTGCTGCTCGCTGATTTATTATAAGATATGCCCATGAGCACGAGGTGCTGGGTCCGTTACCGCCACTGTTGATTGCGAGGAAAACTGGAGCTGCGACTGTCGCTGACTAGGCATATACCGCTCAAGTACTTACGTAAAGCATACCCGTAGCATTCGCTGATCATGATGCTGACTTGCGACTCAGTTAAGAATCGTCAGGAAATGTACCGGGCCCGCGAACCGTCAGGCCTGTGGCTCTAATATTGC
Source organism: Boletus barrowsii (assembly GCA_038088775.1). Lineage (NCBI taxonomy): Eukaryota > Fungi > Basidiomycota > Agaricomycetes > Boletales > Boletaceae > Boletus > Boletus barrowsii. Next base: position 6,261 of record JBBPJP010001119.1, read on the forward strand.
CGGGCACGTCGCCCAAAGCTCTCACGTCGTATATTTGATCTTGTCAAGCCCCACTGTCACAACGCAAGCGGGTGGAGTGCAAACATACTCATGACCGTCTTCAACTCCCCTACTACCGCCTCCAACATCTCACTGACAAACATGTACCCGTCACTACAGTGAGTCAAGGATGGTTTCTTGCACGTTGAGCTCATGATGACGAACGAGCCTGTCGATCCTCAGATACTGTGAGTCTGGCACTTGCTTCTCTCTGTGTGTCTTGGCTGTCACTCATGCATCCTGCCAGTTTTGGTTGGGACATTGTTCTTGATGTAACTCTAGTCGTCTTGGATGACCAACCAATACTCATGACGCTACTACTCAGCTCGGCCGTCATCATGGCCATTTCTTGTTTCCTTGGCTATACCCACAGCAAACTGGACGTCCTGGTCGTTGTCTTCTCGGAGATCTCGCTCTACATCGCATGCGACCAGTATCGGAGGGCGCTGATAACATGGAAAGCAAAGCGAAACAAGTTGGCGGCAATCGAGCCTAATGTAGTATGATGCATGACGGTGAATACAAGTGTCCGTTGCGCTCGAAATCACACAACTACTCATATCCAATGCCTAACAGATGCCTTTACATACACCTGTTTGTATTATACGTGCCACACGATACCAATCACAAAGGAATCAAACCATTAGTGGTAGCTAGTGGCCTGTCCTCTGCGCCAGAACCCACATTTCAACCCACTCCAGGGGGTTTCGTGTAAACCCGACCCATTGGTTCAAGAGCGACAAGATTCAGAAAGGAGGGCGCGTGACTGATGTGCTGCTATCAACTGCCTCCGAAGAGTGGCTGCCAGTGGCAGCTCTGAACCTGACCTATATATTTTTGGAGTAACACTTGATTCGCTGCAGACAATAGCTTCAATAGCCCATTGGGCTAGAGTCACTAGACGTTCAGTGAGTCAAACAAACTTTATGCATCGGCACTTCTTACCTGGCAATGACGTCACCTACGGTGGGACGCTCGCCTGAACACTATCCGATGGCAAAAATGTATGTATCACTGCGACCACTTTGGTAGCCAGCTTTAACTTGCTAGCTTTCTGTTATGCTTCTAGTCAGACACCATCGATTTAATCATTGATGAGAAGGGAAGCTGTGACCGTGAGCAGCATCCGCAGGGTATATGCCTTCTCAGGCGCGTGTCACAGGCACCTGCATTCACCCTGATCGATCAACCAGTTCATGGGAATCCTTGGTCCGCATGCAATGGCCCTTTGGTAAGCCCCTGCTGAAGCATTTTCAACTACATACCGCAGCGAACCACGGGATTTCCATGCAGTGGGATTGTGGAGCGATAAAGGAGCGAGGAAGGTAAAATCCATACCTGCTCGAAAGTATTCTCGACGGGGTATCCGATGCTCGACGATCAACTCGAAGAGTTATGGGATAGTCGAGTATAAGAGACTTGACCTGGACGGTGTGGGATCAGGTCATCTCATGTCGACAACTACTAGCGGCTGCATCGCAGTAAGCAGAGTGTTATGCATGAGACTAATTATCACTAGTGTTCTAGTGGATGGGAAAAGGTATGTTTCGCAGAGTTCGGTACGTGATGGCGGGTTCCACTCGGAATCAGCTAGTTACAGTAATGGGCTACGGCCAAATGAGAAGTGCTATCTTCAAGGAAGGCTCGAACTGACCCCACGTAATGGGAACGAGATATCTGTTCTAAGGAACCGCAACAGCTGCCCGAACCAAATCCGACCCACGTGCTGGCGCAGCACTACATTTGATTGGGTACTCCAGTCATCCGAAGAGATTCGGCCGTAGCTGGTGCCTGCGCTTAGCAAGATGAATTCGGTGAAATGGTCGACCGAGACCCTATGTATCAGCTGAGGCCGGGGGCAGTACCAGTTATTGCCTAAGTGAAAGCGCTGTTAATCGCCGACTGTTATCGATGGGGTTCACGGTTTTTGTGAGAAACGCTGTATGTAGGAACCATGGTAATCTGTGAGCACACGTTTGCGCGAGTGAATCGGTTAGGGCGGCGTGCGATGATGGTGGTTACCGCCGACTTGTCCCGCTGTGAGCGTATCACAGTGAAATGCGGCACAGGTCGGAGTGGCTTTGACGTTCTAACTCCGAGTGAAAAATCCAGCCACGTCAAATCGGATTAGATATCTCTCGCGCATATAAGCACCCTCATCATTTTCTTCCCTCCCCGTCTCTTCTCCACCTCATCCCCCGTAGCAAACACAATGGTGGTGAGCATCACTACTAAGAAAGGAGATCGTCATCGCTAACGAGCCTTTCAGGTCAACGTCGGAATCAACGGGTGTGTCTCCTTCGCCACAGATAGATCTAACTCTCTGACCGACTCTTTCCTATAGATTTGGTAGGTTACTCGCTCGCTAGCGAAAGAGATCATGTGTCTGACGGGCTTCCAGGCCGCATCGGTCGCATTGTCGCGCGTAATGCACTGGAAAACCCTGAGATCAATATCGTTGCCGTCAACGAGTGTGTAATTCGTCATACCCCTAATGCACTTGCGCCTAAGATCATCTCACAGTCCTTTCATTAACCTCGACTACATGGTATGTCTTGCATCCTGGTTTGCATCGTGTTGTTGAGCTATGTCAGGTCTACATGTTCAAATACGACTCGGTCCACGGCCGCTTTGATGGCGAAGTCTCCGCCAAGGACGGCAAACTTGTCCTCAACGGAAAGGTCATCACCATTTTTGCTGAGCGTGAACCTGCAAACATTCCATGGGGTACCGTCGGTGCCAAGTACGTCGTCGAATCCACGGTAGGCAGTCGCATATATCCAGCGGGTGGGATTAAATTAAATTCAATCCATATCAGGGTGTTTTCACCACTACCGAAAAGTGTGTTTTATCGTCGCCATATCCGATCTGATCTCATGATTCACGTCCCGCGTTAGGGCCTCTGCTCACTTGAAAGGTGGTGCGAAGAAGGTCATCATCTCTGCTCCTTCTGCAGATGCACCCATGTTTGTTTGCGGTGTCAACCTCGATGCATATGACCCTAAATACACCGTCATTTCCAACGCCTCCTGCACCACTAACTGCCTTGCCCCTCTCGCCAAGGTCGTCAACGATAAATTCGGCATCGTCGAAGGTCTTATGACTACGGTCCACGCTACCACCGCTACTCAAAAAACCGTTGATGGCCCATCTTCCAAGGACTGGCGTGGTGGACGTGCGGTCAACAACAACATCATTCCATCCAGCACGGGTGCAGCCAAGGCAGTTGGCAAGGTCATTCCCAGTCTCAATGGCAAGTTGACGTGAGTAGACAATCTACCTTTCACGAATAGCTATTCACTACGCAGCCCTACAGAGGTCTCGCATTCCGTGTTCCTACGCTTGATGTTTCTGTTGTGGACTTGGTTGTTCGCCTTGCGAAACCCACCTCCTACGAGGAGATCAAGGCTGCTATGAAACAGGCCTCCGAGTCCCCTGAGCTGAAGGGTATCGTTGCTTACACCGAAGATGCCGTGGTCTCGACGGACTTCCTCGGCCACCCTGCTAGCTCCATCTTCGACGCAACGGGCGGTATCATGTTGAACGACTCGTTCGTCAAGTTGATTGCATGGTACGACAACGAGTGGGGGTACTCTAAGCGTGTCTGCGACCTCTTGGTGTTTGCTGCCAAGAAGGACGCAGAAGCTCAGGTTTGAAATATGGCGTTCGTCCGTGAATCATCAAACGTTGGCTGGTGTGTAGGATGCGGCGGTGTCTTTACATCGATAAAAAGAAATTCCATGAAACAACTGTAGCGTAGCACTCGATTGCTTTACTACGAGTTATAGATTTTTATCCACGGTACTGCTCCCACGACGTCAATCTCTCGAATGATCGTCAAGCCTCCGTCGAGAATACTACGTCGACTTCTTCATCCATTGCGACGGACACATCAAGCGGTCGCACGCACTTCACCGTCGCGGCTCTCGTCGGTCTCGGGCAACGATGAAGTTGTTTATGAGGACCTGATGATGTTGGACTCTCGAATAACATCAACATCCCGGCCAGGCGTAAAACCTCAAAAAGAGCTCGACGCTCCTAGCACCTCGTCACAGACACTTGATACGGTACTTGCGGAATATGCGAAACGGGGCAACACTCAAGATTTCGAGCTATGCATGTCTCGTATGCTACCCGGTATGTCTCCATCATCTTTCGAAGCTTTTTTTTTTTTTTTTCATCATTACACTTAGCTCCGCCAACTGAACACCACCGGGATTTACATAA
>JBBPJP010001120.1:0-10511 GCA_038088775.1 Boletus barrowsii
AGTCAAGTGGCTTGCGTTACATTAAGTGTATGTACGGATCGTGTATCGGCATGAAAAGTGTACCAATGTAATCTGTTGGCTGCCAAAAGCTACCCCTCGAGATTTTTCACGCAAACTTCAAAAGTTGGTGGACTGTGTTAGCGGAGGCACGAAGCGAGCGCAGTATTTAGTCTATGCGTCGCTACTTGTCGGTTTTGTTAGTCCTCGATTCATTCTTTTGCGCACCCACCCGCCTCTCCCACTCGCAGACCGCGAACATAATATTCACCTATCCGCTCATATCTGTCCGACGCTGCGTCACTCGGCACCCCTCGTTCCGAGCTCGGCTGCTTCGGCGCCCAGCCCGCCCTCACAGCACGATCTCGCCCCGACGGGTTCGGGTCCAGCTTCAGGCCGGAAAAGCATATAGCTTTTCGCCCACACTCGTTCTACCTTCCAACATTTTCTCTCACTTCCTTTCTACACTCGAGTCGCGAACACGGCCAGAGTGAGGAACGACACGAACATGGGTGCTGAGGAGCATGGTCGAGATGCGTATGAGAGGCCCGCCAATCGCGCGCACCTGGTCTGCGCCAACTTTCTCACGGTTTGCGGTGGCGACATTCCGCTCGGATCTGGCCATCGTCTTTTTACATCCGCCTTTATGCTCGTGTCAAAGCTGATGATATGCGATGATACCTACTCCAACAAGTCGTGGTCCATCGTCGCGCAGGGGATGTTTCAGACTCCCAGTTCAAACCTCCCAATTCGCAAGCGGACCAGCCGTCGTGCTCGGTTTTAATCAGAATTCTCCTTAGAAGTCTTTTCCAACTTATCCACAATCTAAGTCATAGATCGGAAATCTGCATTACAATTGCTTACACACCCCGGTGAGAAGGAATGGCTTGCCCAGAGGGGGGTCAACCGTCTGCAAGGAGTAGCCTTAATTCGTGTCAATGTCCCAACTGAGCTCAGATATGCCAAGTCTAGGTTGGATGCAAAAGATCATCACACCGGTGGTACAACCAGTGTATAGGACCGGTCGATATCTCTTTCCTACACCTCTATTCAGTCCGATTCGAATCTTTGATTCAACATCCTTCGACACTATCGGTCGATTCGTCGCTACACAATTACGGACAGTGACCAACATGGCTAAAGGCACTCGACGATTCTTTTTCTCTACCTATTTACTGACATTCTCCTAGCTCGCAAATACATGCTCTCTCTTGATGGCGGCGGGTTTCGGGGACTATCTTCTTTGATTATACTCAACCACCTCATGCGAATGCTCGTCGATGATCCCGACGAGGAGCCGGTCCCTTCACCTTGCCAAGTCTTCGATCTGATCTGCGGGACGTCCACAGGAGGAACCATTGCGATCCTTCTCGGTCGGTTAGGCCTTGACTGCTCGACGGCGATCTCTGTCTATAAGGAATTAGGGCCGAGAGTGTTTGGCATGGATGAGGGTAAGATGTGGAGTCAGATTGCGGCAGAAGAAAAATTCTCGTCCATTGCGTTCGAGACATTTTTGGCGGAAGTAGTGGAGGCATACACAGACAGTCCCAACACTCCCATGAAGATCTCAAAATCCGAGCGCGACGCTAAACGTCAGACCACAGATGTTGGTGATGTTTGGGATTATTGTTTGTTCGTCGATCAGCTAGGGCGCCAAGGTATTTCTCACGACCGTTTCTGCAAGAACTGGCTCTGCTAGCGCTGAGGCTTATCGCCTTAGATCTTATGCAACCCCCGTGGGGGAACGACTTGCATACTACCAGATAACGCTCCTTGGACGATTCGTGAAGCAGCGCGAGCTACCTCTGCCACTCCCATGTATTTTGCTCCCTTGGAGATTGGTTCCCAAGCGTTTCAAGATGCGGCTGCGTCCGGGTTCAACAACCCTACATTGGAAGTATTAGCAGAAGCAGCACTCCGCTGGCCCCGCGAGGACCCAGAATTTGTGGTAATTAGCCTCGGTACGGGGCTGACATCACTCCTTCGCAACAGCAATCGAAAGGGGAGAGAAAAGCTCGCAATCGCAGAGGAAAGGTTGGAACAAATTTGGATGCAACTAGTCGCGGTAGCAAATGATACGGAAAACACACACCTGGATGTCGTCAGGCGTTTTGCCAAGTGGTAATATATCTATATCCTATCATTTGAATGAGAATGTATTTGAACGACCACTTGCAGGGGCCGTCCTGATGATTATTTCCGATTTAACCCACCTCAAGGTCTCGGTGATATTGACCTTGCAGACTACATGAGCGAAGGAACAATCATCGAAATCACTAACGTGTGGTTGAGGACGCCGGATGGGAAGGACTCGACCTTGGCCGCGTATGAGAAACTTCTGGTAAGGTCAACTCCAAGCTTTCGTTCTGAGTTTTCTAATCCCGAAAAGCCTGCCTACGAGGCACGGAAGCATTCACGCGAGAAGTGAGTCTCTGGACGGAAAGACGACAAAGTGAATACCATTTTGGCGTCGTGTGCGAGCTAGGTAGTGGTGTTTAGGCCAGCGTGGGAGAAGCTTCATACCCCTCGGAGCTACTGGTGGCTTGACTCGGTTGTCGCGAATGTGCTATGGGAATACTTTCTTTTGTGGATCAGATGCAGCAGAGGTGCCCTAGAATTCCAGATGGAATTTTGCAGAACCATGTCAGTGCGATTTCCACGACCGCTGCAAAGCGTTGTTTATACATGTTAGGATTCAAAGGTGTTGCCAAGCAAGGCCAACGATGTCCATGACGGGTTGAAACGATCACTGTACTTTACGGACTGACGTAGGACACCCGATTGGATTAATCATAGGTTATTTGGTATGGGATACCCTTTACGTTGATCACGCATACTCCATCACTTCCGAGTGAACGCGGCTGAAATTCTTATACACTAATAATACTAATAGCAATGAGACGCAACCCGAGTGCGCTTGCATACATTGTCCATCTGAAAGTACATAGCAGCAGACGAATTAAACGGAGACGATTAGCTAGGGCAGTTATGACAAATCCATTCAACTAAGTTGGCCAATCTGATCGGTCCAGGTCTCCGACGTATATGTAAGAGTGGAAGACGCACACTTCAACGCTACCCGCGACTAACAACTCAAGTTCAAGTTCAACCACTGTTGTACCTTCTCACGACTTTGTTCTTGAGAGCGTAATTCTGCCTCCTGATGCCGTCTCTCCCGTTCTGCAGCTATCGATTGAGGCGTAGTGCCCTTCAGTAACATTGAGGACATCATCCATGGCCTGCAGCAAACTGCCGACGCATCTGAGGAGAATCTCTTTCTCGCTTTCTGTTTGCCCCACGGAGGTTCCCAAGTGAGATCATCTGGCTCTTCGAATTTGTCGTCTTCGGGGGCGGAACGTTCTGGAATTTTAGCCATGACTGGCTCGAAGGTATCTCTAAACCGTTCCTCTAGCATGTCACGCAGACGATCGCACTTCCAGTGCTGAACGACCGCAGCCCCGTACATGAAGTCAAGCAGGACGCTGGGCGGGGGGCGTACTTCATCACGCCAATAAGCTTGAACGTCCGATTGTGGAACAGGATAGAGGTGGGTTGGTTCCACCATATACTGTGACGTCGTTCGGTTATCTGGCATAGGGCTTTGCTCAATCCGCGGAGCATCGTCGGGTACCATCGCGAAGCCAGGAGTCTGAAAACGGCACGCGCTGGAGGTAAGTGTATCCGATTCTGGGCTTGCCTTGAGGAATACAATTTACCTTTGCCAAACTTTGCATGTAAACCTTTGTCCAGAAGTATTCTATTCTCGATGCAGTTGATATCAACACCTTCTTCCAGAGAGAATGGGAGTTGTTCGTATAAACTGGAGCGGTCAAGAACAACAGAAGAAATGTACTAAGGAAAAGTTAAGCGTCGCCCAGGCCCCACCGTGATCTGATGAACATACCTCGTTGCCTTTTCTCCTCGGTATAATATGCGCTGCATCGCAATCATTCATCACGATCATCCTCCGTGATAACGCATTTGTCATCGCGTGTGCAAACTCGTTTACGGAAGTTGTAAGATCGTGGAGTAGCTGCACTTGACGTGCATTGATCATTAAATGCCTTGCAGTGGACGAAATGGTACACATTATCTCGACGCATCATCAGAAGATATCGATAGAGCAAAGCACAACTTACTGTCGGGGCTATAGTAATATCTGTCAGCAACGAGACATTGTCCCTTGGCACCACGAACAGTAAATGTGGCAAAGCGAAGCCACTTGAGTGGGCGTTTGGCGAGTCTTTCAATATCTCTGCGTGGTGGATTCAATGGTAGATGTCGACGCTAGTCATGATCGTCATGAGAAAGACCCAAATTTAAACTCCGCTCTGCGGAACGGCAGTCCATCCTCTTGACTGAAGTGGAGATGTGGAAGGAGTGCTGGGCGATATGGAACAGATCCTCAGAGCTCGCTGGCTGTCTGCGAGCTTAGCAAGTGGTCAGGTGGGTGCGGTAGACCAGGGTGGTGAGGGTAGTAGCGCGACTTTGATCAAATCGGATTTCTCCATTGGACACGAGGTTCGGCGCACACATATGAAGGAATGGAAGACGCACACGAGGTTGTCCGGGGTTGCTCCCACGTATTATCCCCACTGCAACGAGGATTGTCATTCACACTTGCCCACAACCCAGGCATGCGGAACACGCTGCAGTGAAACTCAAATCACCTACCTCTTCGTGTGTATATAAAGGTGAGTGTTGGCAGAAGTGTTACTACTAGTAGTACCGCCCCTGACCCGAGCCTCCAAGCTTCAAAGCTTACAGTGATGGGCAACTTTTTTGAAGACCTCGTTCATACCGTAATGGAGTCGACGCTGACCGAAGAAGAGCAAGATGCTCTCAAGGTGCGAACCATATTTCGCCTGCCACGCAATGGTCGCATGAACATTCGCTGAAATGTTGGTCCAATGTAGGCCAAGTTTCACAAACTCAAGCGAGACGTGATTGACGACGTCCGCAATATTTTCCCTCATGGACAGATACTGGTGAGAGTGTTCGCCTAGGATGTATTTGCGTTGGTCTAAACAAAGCGTTTGTCAGCCTGAAAGTAGCGGCAGGGGTATCAGGATACGATTACCGCCTGGGCCTACGGGGGACTTCTCTGGGGATACCGCGGATGCAAGTACACCGCGTTGATGTGCTTTGGTTTCACTTAGCCCCTATATAGGAGCCTGGACTACCCGCACTGCCGGACGTTATGGAGGCCTACGCCACCTATGTCAACAACGAGTTGCCCGCTTACCTTGTGCACGTCCCAGAAAAAAGGCTCGTCTCCCGTCAGGAGGTGAAGAGGATGTACCGCCGTGACTTGATGGCAGTTACAGAAGCTGACATAGCCAAAGTTGTCGAAGAGGCCGCTGGTCGTTCGGTGCCTACGAGGGAGGAGGCGATTAAAGCCCTCGTGAAAGGAAAGCTCAAGTACGCCACGTTCTCCCACCGGTGGCTCGAACGAGGCGAACCGAGTTTTCGCGACATATTGATGTCGTTCCAACCTGCGGGGTATAGCAAGCTCGTGAATTTCTGCGAGAAAGCTGCCGAGTACGGCTGTTGTCTTGCATGGTCGGACACGTGTTGTATCAACAAAGACAGCAGCACCGAGCTCGAAGAAGCTATCCGGTCCATGTTCAAGTGGTATCGTGACGCACACGTGTGCATTGCATACTTGGCCGAGGCGACGTCGATTGAGGATCTTGGGAAAGATGTTTGGTTCACCCGTGGGTGGACTTTGCAAGAGCTGCTAGCACCTCGGACGATGAAGTTCTATGGCAAAGGTTGGGTTCCACTTACTACGAATAGCATCAACGATAAGCAAGACGTCCGCATGCTGGACGCCCTTTCACGAGCAACTGGTATCCCTCACCATGACCTACGCAATTTCCGTCCCGGGACCCGCGATGTCCACCAAAAGATGATGTGGGCATCGAACCGGACGACAACGCGAGTGGAAGACATCGCGTACTCTCTCATTGGAATCTTTGACGTGAGCCTGACGATCGCATACGGAGAGGGTCACCGCGCGTTCTATAGGCTGATGGAGACCATCGTCAACAGATGCGGGGAATGGGAGATCATGGCGTGGGCAGGGCGACCATCCGCTGATAGTGCCGCGCTCCCTGAATCACCTCGTTGTTACAGGACACTCGGCGAAGCCTACACCGAGACGCAAAGTGGGGTTAGTGGGAACAATGGCCCCACCAAGCGGGCATGGCGAGGCGACGGGAACTTTATCATGACCAAGCAAGGTCTGCAACTCAAACTGCTCGTTGTGGATCTTCCATCTCCGTCTATAAAACTGTTCGAGGGGGCAGGAGGAAAGGGCGTGGAATCCACGCGGTATGGAAAGTGTACGGTCGGCGTTGTCGATTATTGGTGTTTCGACACTAGTGGGCAGGGTGTCTTGAGGCCGGGGAAAAACCACTTGTGCTTGCTACTACGCTCGGATCCTTTTGACCCTTATGCAGAATTGGAAAAGGTGTCGACGACGGAACTACTCTTTGTCCGGACGGATATCGAGGTGAAGAAGGAGCTGAGTATGCTGTGGTTGTAGCAGTAGTGTTCTCTGTCTGATTTTGGATATCTACTATATACTAGGGTGCTGTGTTTCTGATCTTGTGTACAGCCATGTCGGTAACGTCGGATGTACCGCCACTCCGAGTCGGGACCTGAGATGTAGAACTCTACCAGAACGCTGGCATGCACTTACCCTTGTAGGTTATCCCAACAGTCGCGGTGCGCCAAGTCAGCCGAGATAACGAGTAAGCTGCGTTTCACTAACCCTCAAACGTGTCTTCAGCTGGGCCCCGAATGGATGTCTGGGCGGGCGCTAAGCTGATGCTTGGCGTGTGGGAAGCGAACAAGTGGTGCAACATGGTTTTGCCACGGTGTTCCATACTTATAAGACGGGGTGATTGGTACGACACCATCACTTGCAATGCCCCCAGTTCGCCCTCCTTTTGAGACCTCCAAATTCACCCTCAACGCTTGGGGAGTCGCTGGTATCTTTGGGGGTGAAGAAGCCATCTCCGCTGTTGCTCTCATTCCGCTTTACCAGGGCAGACGTTGGCTTGGATGGTACAATTCCCCGGGCAGCCTGGAGGTCGCACGGCACTTTGGCCGTCTTGCGCATTCCCAGTTCTGGGGACGGATATTCCCTCATACCACCACATCACTAGCAACTCTGTTTAGCTTCGATGGTCAAGTGGGGCCAAGGTACACCGCCGCTCTCTCCGGGACGGAATTACAGACGGGTCATTTGGGATATCTGGCGATGGAGCGATGCAAGGAGGTTGAGGAGGAAATTCAGATCCGAGGCAGAAAAACGACACCCGCGCACGTCGCACTCATCGATTTGAGCAACGTTGACTACGACCACAATGTCCCGCGCCTATCCAAGGCCAATGCCCTTCAAGCCCTCATCCCAATCATCGTCAGCTTCGTAACCTGCTTCATGTGCGGTTGGTACCACGACTGGTATAGCTTTTCTGTAATCTTGATCGGCATCCTCGCTAGTGGCTTCGCTGGCATGACGATCGGCTCGGGGAAGCTTATGCTCAGATCCGTCAGGGACCCTGCTCCGGGCTCACCGCCTGGACATGGGATACTTGTTCCATTGATTTGGGAGGACATCGTAGTGGTGGTCAAAGGCACAGAACCTGCCGTCAATGCCATCACAAAAGGAAAATTCGGATTGGAACTTGGGAGTACAGTCTTGCAGCACGCTATCGGCATATCCTCACTCCTCCTTATCCTCGAGTTCTTGGCCCAACTCTTCCTCATTCCTCAAGGGACGCTCTTCGGCCAACTGATGTTCGTCATCTCGCTCTGCGTTTCTTGGGCGTATAATTTCCACATCTCTTCACTGCGAAGGGAGAGACTCCAAGCCAACATACTCTTTCAAAAGCTTGGTGACCCACGGATTCGCAAATTCCTCGTTGGGACTAGGACAGCGATGGCCGTCTTTGTCACTCTCCTCGTTTTCCATGGCGTGGATCATCCCAACCCCATCACTGTCCAAAAAACACTGCATATTTTTCTCCCGAACGACACGGACGTGTGGGAGATATGGAGGAAGAAGGTCGCTCAACAAGTGTGCGATAAGTCGCTATCCTGGCTCAAATTAGACGAAGAGGGAACCGATAGAGGCCTGTCAGAGTCTGATAAAAAGCTCTTGAATACCCTCCTTGGTGATGCACGTGCGGCATACGAAGGATACTTGGAAACGCAGCCATTCAGTAAACTGGAGTGAGGAGTGACATTTAGCTTTTGTTTGGTCTTGTTGTACCTTGGCTCTTGTGGATTTTCTGATGACCTTTCTTCTTACCCCTAACGTCGGTTGAAGTGTAAAGCTTATACAAACGATTCGACTGGACTAAATTCCCCATATAATACTTATTGCTACAGGATATCTTCGCTCGCAACCACCAAGACCGAGACCGAGACTTTGGTATACCGGGCAGCCAGGCGGTGACTGTCTGCTACACCCCACGTCTCCCGTCATCTCAATCCCTTTCCAGGTGCGCCTCACGGATTCCCGCAAGTCAACACGAACGTCTCGCAGGTCCACGCCCCTTTGAGCGAGTATTTCAGTCCACCACGCGAACTGGAAATCTCACTAATGGGGAGCTGGGCGACGTTGGTCATGTCGGCGTACGACGTCGTCAAGAACACTTTAAGGAATCCAGAGTCGGTCTTGCGTCCATGTGGGAGGTAGAACTCGATGGGGTCCGTGCCGAACGCTCCGTATCCGAGTGCGAACGACGACGGCTGATCAACTGCTTTCCTCCGTTCGAGAGGCGGGAGCATTGTGGAAGATGGTGGCGTATACCAAGCCTAAAGACAACCGACATTCACAAGGCGCAGGATTAGTTCGCGTCTCTTTCGTCAATGCAGGGTGGAAAATGGACGCACTTGAATGCCGTAGTCCGAAGGGTCGAAATAGAAAATGTAGGGAAAGAGGTCGATATCGGAGTGGTTCTCCAAGGTGAAACCGTAGCGTGGTTCAAGGTCAGTGATTATAGCCTCCTTGATGTCAACGCCCGAACGCGACGAGACGGGCACGTTCAACAGGTCATCACCATCAGGGCCATATTCGCCTCCGATATCTTCGATGCGGTTCAGTCGTATCTTGACTTTGCCAGCAAAGCTGGCTGCAGCACCGCCTGAACGGTACAGGTAAGAATTGAAGTTTGCGATTGCTTCGAGAATGTCTTTTATCCGTTCGGCCGCTGCATCAAAGCGGACAACGGGGTCCGCGTACCCTCGTATCAGCAGGTCGAAGCGTTCGAGTTCCCATTCACCATCGTGCTGACGTAAAGCAACTTCTGCTGGTTCATCGACGGGGACGACGGTAACGTGAGAACTTGAGTGACGAATGGAAGAGTGCACCTTCAGCGTGGGGTGGTGCCAGTGCGAGACGATGGCTGCCGCGTTGGTAATGTCATGATGTCCCTTCTCGAGCATGGTTTCGAACGCGCCAACCTCCTTGGCCTTGAGGACGAGCGTCTGCGTAGAAGATCCGACGGAAAACTCTGTACCCACGACGACGCCGTGGATACTGCCCGCTGACACGTATTGTTTGTTTTTCTTCTGGAAGACCTTGAACTTGGTTTTCCCGTCGCGAAGCGTGTTAACACTGAAAAGAAGTCGGTCCTTGTTCATGCCCTCGCACTGAGGATGTTGTCTCTTATTTTTTAGGTCCAACATCTCGAATAGCTTGGCGTAGCTAGTGTCATGAAGACTAGAGTGGCGCATGCATTCAACGAGTGCAGACGTGAACAGACCGCCTGGTGCGTCCTTCTTAGAAGGGTCCTCTAACGCGGACTCATCCGGACGACATGCAGCAAGGAGGACGTGAGATTCCATAGCCTTGTACTGCAAACCCTCTTGTATCACAGTATGCGCAGCCCGAGCGCTAGGTTTCGGGATGGATGACCAAACTTTTCTTTCGAGGTCAGCCGGTGGCGGATAAGGAGGTGGCGGGATAGACCTGACGCGTAGGTCAGTCGTCTCTTCGCCCCGTGCGAGACCACCTGAATGACAGCAGTCGAACATGACAACCTAGGAGAGCCATCCTTGATGAACAGCGCAGGACGAAAACAAGCGGGACAGACATACGACGTTGTCACCCTTCTCAGAGGCAAGTTTGCGCAGATACTCATCGATCGTGTAATCAAAAATACCCCAGACTTCTCTTCCTTCCTCCCCGTCTGTCCAGATATCATGGGTACAGAGGATTTCGATCTTGTTGCTCTCCGCCACCCATCCGGTAGGTGTATTGATTCGGCTTCCATGACCTGCAAAAAAGAACACGATTGCGTCGTCCCGATTGATGTCCGCGTTATTGATAAGGAAACGATCGAGTTGATTCAATATCTCTTTCTGAGTCGCCTGTTCGTCCGCGAGAAACACGATCTGGGAGGGAGACACTCCGAGCACGCCCTTTAGAAAGTCAATGAATCGTTCCCCGTCGTTTTTGCACCCGGTCAGGTTCGTATAGTCTTTGGACTTGTATT